>QPKB01000013.1:2311595-2366731 GCA_003546025.1 Camphora micrantha | reverse complement strand
ATCTTAGCCAGAGTCTTAACCATTTGGAATCAGAATATAAATAAAATTATTGCATTACAGTGTTGGTATCAGTTCCATACTCCCCTGTAAATATCCTCTAATCTATCCATTGGTCAGCCAAATGTATCCAAGAAGCTAAAAATTATTATTGTTATTTCCATAACTTTTCTCAACAAACCAACTCCATTTCCTTTTAAAAGAATGTCAAACATGCTGATGCCTAAAACAAGGAATCTTTATGAATGGACTATTTTGGTTAACAATTTGTGTAGTTGTTTTTTATTATCAATCTTCTTCTTTTTTTTTTTTTTTTTTTTAATCATTAACAAAGGTTTTATTGATAAAAGAGAGGGATACAAGAGAAACACACAGACAACCATTCAAGCAATTGGAGTGGACAACAATGGTAGACAAGCATTATGTCAACCAACAAGAAAATTACAACTAAAAGACAGTCAATAGAGAAGATCTATCCACCATTTGCTTAGCGAAGGATTCTATAAGAGAATTAGCCAACCTCCCAACTCCACTTTAGGCATTGAAGCCAAATATTTAATCTCATTAAGGTAAACTTAAAATAGCTTAGTGGAAAGTACAAAAGAGTGAAGGAAGAAGATCACCATCCTCAAGTTGATAATATCAACTCCCTCCACTTTCTTTTTATCTTAATTTGACTCTCAATTCAGTTAATTCTACTCCATGCAAACAAAAGGACCCAAAAGAAACTGAAATTCCCATTATTTTTCAATAGAAACATGACAGATGACTTATTCAGCATCCAGAACCTTACCTTTCCCTGAAATAGTTAAAGTTCTTATAAATATTACAATATTACAAAATACATAAAAAAAAAAAAAAAAAAAGCGCCTTTCGACCAACTCTAAATTACTTGTTAAGATCTTCTACAAAATTTCAAACAGTTGCTTATAGCGTAGAACATGGCGATAGCTTCGAAACGAATATGTGCACGTCGTAAAATGACACCCATATCAAAAGGCCATGGTTGTTTGAATGTTTGCACTATCATTCAAGCCTTCCGGATTTGATTTCTTGGAACTTTCTTATTCCAAAAATTGCTCCATTGATTGTTTACATCATAATTCATAAAGCTCCAAAGGCAAGACCTTTGCAAGAGACCCAAGAAATTTCATTTTAAGAGTCGCTCTCCATCACTGACTTAAGATGAGAGAAAGGCACAAATATATATCCAAAGAGAGTATACAGTGGCGGACCTACATTGTATTCCGCCCCATGTTAAAATTGACATCTATATAGATTTCAATGGTGTCTTAATGAAGGGACGAGCAATTTGGGGCACGATCTAGGGCAGTCGCCCCACTTCAAAATTGAAATCACCGTAGAGTTGAATGGGGCCTTGGAGCATGCCCCACATGTCTAAGCTTGTCACATATGTATAAAGATAGCCTCACATATGTAGAGCTTCTTTGGTAAAAAAAAAAAAGGGAGAAAAAAGAAAGGAAGATGTGTTGTGGCAATACATTGCTCTCCCTCTTCTTTTGAAACCTCTTTGCGCCAATTGTTGATCGAGCTCCTCGTCGCCGGTCTCTATGTACTTTGTAAACTACTACATCTTTATCTGCCAAACATATCTTGTATAACCCTTCATAATCACTCTATCCCTAAATCAAATGTTTAATCTCCAAATCCTAATTCCAAAAACTGAACCCCCAATTTCCTAATCCATACCCTAATCCTTAAACCACCAAATCTGAGCATATCTACAAAAATCCAAAGGTAATCAAATCCATTTCCGGTATCATGTCTTCTTACCCACTCTGACTCAAAAATGGAATTTCACTCTCATTATCCAAAGATTGGAGGCTTTGAGAAAGTGAAAGAGAGAAATGATGGATGTCCTCAAAATGTTTTTTTTATTCAGTTTTTCTCATATACCCCACTCACCTTGAATTTGCAGTGACCCTCATTGGGCATTGATCTTGACTTATAAATTTAGTGAAACATGATAATGTGAGTTTGAGTATCTGAGATTATGTTAGAATTATTCTTTATCCATCTAATACTTTTTGATACTTTTAATTAACAACCTCTTCAATTCCCAATCTTCACTAACTTGATACATCTATTTGAGTTCCATGAGCTGGACATTTTTTAAAGAATAACGTGTAAGTGTTATTTGGTAATGTGAAAAAAGTCAAGAAAAAAGTTAAGAAAATTTAGTTTTTTTCAAATGTAAAGTCTAGTAAAATTTTAACGCCACCCAAACGAAAATCCTGGGTCCGCCACTGAGAATATAGCCAAACTTACTCCAAAATGGCAATATGTTTATCAATCTTTAGTTGGGCAGAAAAGAGATCATATTAATTAGAAACTGGAGAAAAGTAAACTGAAGGAAATGATACTAATATTTTCAAGTAAACTTCTATTGGATCTTTTTTGTGTTTTTAAAAATCACCCACTGAATTTTGAAGGGAATGCGTATAATTTTCAAACAGGCCAAGATGCCTTTACTTTATTGTGTGCATCGCCTCTGTTAATGCATGTGCTATTGTGCTTCCTCCCCCACTTACTTCCATTTAAACACCTCAATCCCAACATCCATCTCCAAAATCATTCCTTTCCTGCATAGCTTCCTTATTTTCCTTTGTTTTATCACCCTGTTTTTTGAGCAACTCCTTCATAAAAACCATGGTGGCGCTGTCAAAACCAGCAGACAAATCGAGCTTCTTTTCCAGTATACCTTCTATAGATTTGTCAGAACCAGACCCAGAATCCCTCCTTGTCAAAGCTTGTGAAGAGGTTGGATTCTTCAAGGTGACCAACCATTCTATCCCATTAGAACACATGGAAAGGCTGGAAGCTGAGGCAGAAAAGTTCTTCTCTTTACCACAGCTTGAGAAAGAAAAGGCAGCCCAAGCTAGTCCTTTTGTCTATAGAAATAAAAGTATTGGTCCCAACGGAGATGTAGGATGGGTTGAATCTCTCCTCTTGCCAATCAAAGCAGAATCCATCTCTCAGATATCTTTCAGTATTTCTAAAGACAACCCAGATATCTTTTGGTAAGTAGAGCAAGATATAAACTGGTTTATCCTGCAGAAGCAAACCCACATGCCATTTTTCAGAGTATCTATGATTATATCTAGGGAAACCCAGATCTTTTTATTAAGCCATTAAACACCTTTCTTTTCTAGATATCGCATGCTGGTATGATTCAATAGGAGTACTCTCTCTAACCACTTTTTTTGTTGTTGCAGTTCTGCTGCAAATCATTATATATTTATCTGTGAAGAAGTTGGCCTGTGAAGTTCTCGAACTGTTAGCAGAAGGGCTGAAGATCCAACCAAGGAATGTTCTCAGTAAGCTATTGATGGATGAAGAGAGTGATGCAGTTTTCAGGATCAATCACTACCCTTCATGCCCAGAACATCAGGCTTTGGACTGCAATGTGATTGGATTTGGAGAGCACACAGACCCACAGATAATATCAGTTTTGAGATCAAATAACACCACAGGATTGCAAATCTGTCTCAGAGATGGGAGTTGGGTTTCAGTCCCACCAGATAAGACCTCCTTTTATTTCATTGTCGGTGATGTCTTTCAGGTAAGCATTGCAAGGAACTGACCATGAAAACTAGAAAGACAAAAAAAGGAGTTCGAGTCTTGTGGTTTTAGTAAACAGAAATTCTTTGTTGTCTAACCCTTATAGCCCTTCTACTCCTTTCTTTTTCGCTGAAAAATCCAAATTCCAATATTTGAAGATATCAAAGATTCCTAGCTTGGTTTCCATTACCTTGTCATTTGGGCAATGTGTCACTTTATGGGTATCTTTTCATTGGTCTTTTCTTTCTTTTTTTCAGGTCCTGACAAATGGGAGATTCAGGCGTGTGAGGCATAGGGTGATGGCTAGCAGCACAAAACCTAGAGTCTCCATGATCTACTTTGGAGCACCACCTTTGAGAGAGAGGATAGCACCTTTGCCAATACTGTTGGAAGGAGGAGAGAAGAGCTTGTACAAGGAATTCACATGGTATGAATACAAAAATTCTGCTTACAGAACCATATTGGCAGATGACAGGCTTAGGCAGTTTGGGAGAGAGGGAGAGCTCATTGATGAGACCTGATATGCTAATTTCCTCGTAGGGGAAATGGGAAAGTTGGTGACTAAAATTGAGGTGAGGTGAAACATCAAATTAAGAAAGAATAAAATATAGAGACGATGGTCTTTTATTTTTCTGGCCTGATAGGGAATCTTTTGACTTTTTGTATAAAAAAAGGATTTTTTTTATTGTCATTTAGCGGGAAAAGGAGGTTCACTTTTTACTTTTCTTAAGAAAAAAAAACAGAGAGAGTTTTGAATTTGTGTGTTTTTTATATGACTTGATCTTTTTTTGTCTGGATAATGAAAGCTTTACCTCACCTCAATTCAATTCACTACTCATCCATACACGCCCAGGAGAAGACTTTTTTTTTTTTTTTGTTTCTTTTTCTCATGCAACTACCCTCCTGAATAAATAAGGAAAACAACACAATAAGTTCATCATTATACTTAGTACATATTTAAACTGTTTTAGTACATATTTTAACTGTCAGTCATCACTCGCGAGAGAGAGAGGGAGGCATCTTTGTTAGAAAGTTAGAATATGAGATTATCAATGTCCAAGGCATATTCCAAATTGAATAGTGCTACTTGGACAAACTTTCTGGCTAGAATTTTGGACAAACCCTATGGTATGCCTTGAATATCATTGGGATATTCAAGGCATACCATAGGGTTTGTCCAAAATTCTAACCAGAAAGTTTGTCCAAGTAGACTTTTTGCTCTAAATTTCCAATATTTAGGAGCTTTAATTGAAGGCAGTCAACAGAAAAAGATCTCTCGAGTCCTAAAAAGTGGAGGTCTAGATTATTTTTTTTCATTAGCGTTAAACCAACAAATCAACAGGGCATAGATATAAAAGTCTCATACTAAAACCAAAAAGGACAAATTACAAGAGGGAAGCATCCAAAAAAAAAACCCTTGCTTGGCCAACCCATACCATTCAGGATCCACACACACAACGCACCAGATGCGAAGAAGCTAAAGCCTTGATCCTACCTACATAGGTAAAAATGAAATCTCCAAGGACCTTCCTCCAAGAAAGCAAGAAAGACATCCAATGGATAGCTTTGTAAGAATCACTCTCCACAATTCCCTTCAAAAGAAGACAAAAAAATTCCTCATGGCTTCCAACATACCAAGAAACTCCCATCTTGTTAGGTTTTACATCGCCAACACCTTATAAAACATAAACAAGAACCCATCCCTTTATATCGCCAACACATTAGAAAACATAAACAAGAATCCCTCCCTCCAACCCCGACTATTACGAAGAACCTCCCCAATACTTGCGCATGAATATCATCGTCACATCGGCTTGACTTTCGCATAGGTACCAATGGATCTAAGCGGATTAACTCTAAATTCCAAACAACACAAAATCAATATCCCACGAGATTTTAGTTATAAGATAAATTTCACTTCAATTGAAGTTAAGCACTGCAGATTGACTTGAAACATTTAAAAAGAGCATATTTTAACTTTTAAATCTTATTCTAATGATGTCAATGATGCGTTAGGGAAAGGTGATGACAGGAACATATTCCAAAAGCCAGCTCAAAAAACTTATCAACCTTTCCATCATTATCTGCTCCCCTTTACTAATTAATGTTGAGCCAAGGTTTGGGACTAGATTAAAATTCTCCCAAAGTTGACTCCAAACACAGGAGTAACATCTCTTTGGTTGATGGATGGATGCCTTCTCTTTCTAATTAACAATGATTCTTCAAATGACATCAACAACCACATCAGGATTCAAAGTTGATGGTGGCAGTTAGGTCACATCACTGGGCCGTGAGTTGGAACATGAAAAGGTCACTCTCATTCTCAAATCGTTCTTCCTATGCGGATTTGTGGAATCCTATCCTCTGGATCTCACCATGGTTTATTTATAAAACTTGAACAGGTTTCTTAAAAGTTGATTAGACTCCATTGAGAGAAATGATCACCAGCTGCACATGTTCTTTTGTCAGATTCGGTTGACTCATCAACCAGAAAGCTCAAGCTGGAGCCAGATTTGTTAGACAGGCTTGAAATGCATATGGGTAATGGGTTTGATATCCAGACTTGGCTACATGTTTTAAGGTTAGAAGCCTTTTACAGCCGGGTGTGAACCCAAGGAATGATTGAGCCAATGGAAAATAGCACATACATGTTACTAGGGGTGCTCATGGGCTGTTGGCCCAGCCTACATTAGGCCGGGCTTTCAGTTGAGTGATAGAAAGCCAAAGCCAGCACAGCCCCAACCACTAGGGGAGTTATTTTATTCTGGTGATCATTTGTCCAAAACTACTACTAGAAAGACTGACAGTGATAATAAAAAAAAAAGAGCCCAGCTTGGCCCATCCCGGCCCAATTGACTAGATGAGTAGGCTCAGGCTTGACACCTTACCGCCCGTGTAGACAGTGGCGGACCCAGAATTATCATTTGAGGGGGGCTGACAATGGTCAATTGAAAAAGGTCAATCATTACTTAATTGTACTTTTTTCACATTAACAATTGCAAAAAAAAAAAAAGAAAAAGTATAGCATTTAAATAGATATAAAATATTTAACAACACCAACTAACATTCTCTCATCAAAAGTCAATATCGATCCATGCATCAGCCATTGATCTGAATTGTGCAATATTGGCTCACCACTATGATAGTTTAGACCTCGATCAAAATTGCAATCAAACTAGATGTTACCATCTCATGGGTGATCCACTTTTTTTCTTGGATGGGCAAAGATATGGTTACACTCCACAAAAAGGACTCATTAAATGATTAGGATCATTCAATAATCAATCCAACATGTGGGTTATTTTAAATGGTTTCATGCATCAAAATGTGAGGGCGAGGGGTGGGGCGGAGGGACGGAGGTAGGAGGAAGGAGGGTTTGACGGGATGAGTGGGAACTACTAGATTTTTTTTAATGGGGTTGAGCCAGACAGGCTACGTAGTTCTAATAGGATTTTCCAAGGACTTGGTGGGGCTACACCTTCAACGTTGGTCCGCCACTGCGAGTAGAGCTTGGGCAGGTATGGGCCAGTGTTTCTATAGTCAAGCCAGGCATGGCCTGTGAAACCCTGTATGCAGATTGTACTTCACACAGACATTTAATATATATTAATATAATTACATGCGAAAGTCACATATAGAAAGATTTATTTCAATTCTCCAAATGTTGTGATGAATTTGAACTGAGCCCTAAAGCCTCAGTCAGAGTCCAAATGTAAATAACGGGCTCTATCTCAATAAACTCAGGCCCACCCATTTTCTGCATAAGCAAGTTGGAATACACACACCAGAGTTCGGTGTCAGACCTCACCTGACCCTAAATACAAGCTCTTGCTTGCTTGCTTTCTTTCTTTCTTTCTTGAGGATTTTATCGGACAATGAACCGCATTTAGACATGGTTTCGGTTTTTTTTTTCTTTTCTTTTTTTTTTTTTTTTTTTTTTAACTTTTAGCGTCACTCTTAGTAAATCTTAGTTACCCTCATTTGCTTCCATTTTTTCAGTTTTCTCATTCCTTCTTCTCTCACATTGATTGTGTATTTTGTTTTTAATGGCTTCAAATCAGTTGCATGAAGCAAATGGCTAGTGGCATTTAGTATTCCTGGCCAATAATCCATTTCAAGTTGAGTAGCGTTAGAGTTTGTGGTTTAAATGTTTGGGGTTTCAAATCCACTGCGATGGAGCTATTTGGGGTTTTGTTTTATGATCTTTAATGACTTCAAATCCTTGTTTGAAGAGACTTTGCTTACATTTATGTTTCTATTTTTTAATGGCTTAAATCCATTTCTGTTTCTAATTAATGGGTTTCAAATGTATTTCGCATTAGAGTTCGGTTCCTCTCTGCAGTGACTGAGTTTCTTTTATTTTCTTTGAGTGCAACTACTTACTATTGCTATTGTTATTATAGGCGGAAAAGCTGTAAATACAAGTTTTCAACTTTTCATTTAGGCAGAAAAGCTATATGGTGGTGGAAGGGGTAGGGTATATATAGCGAAAAGAAACACTAGCGTCGTCCATATTTATTTTGAGTGACACTATCATCCCTTGTAAAAAAAAGGAAAATGTGGCGGGATGAACGATCTCGTACAGCCGAAAATACTTTTTATTATTTCGTGCAATGGCCAAATACAATTCATTTTTCAGTAAAATCATCTTCTCTCTTTCTTGCTAATACTAATACAAGGCTCATGCGTTCTGATAAAGGCTGACCATTTCAGCCAGAAAAATGAAATATTACAGATATCAACTAGGGATGGCAACAGTTATGGTCGGGTTGAGTTTTATGCAGAATTATGCCAATCCAAGCCCGACCCAACTAAAATACATCTCACCCCGAACCCAGTGGACCCACTAACAACCCACCCCTAATAAAGGGGCTTAGAACAGGCCACCTGTTTTTAACCTGATCAATTGCCATCCCAAGGGCTGGCAGTGGCCATGGCCCCCCCCAAATATTTGATGATCATTTGGTCACCCCATTGTAAAATGGATGACCACTCCATCTATTAGGAATGTCAGTTATCATAATTTTGATTCTTGAAAGAAAAAAAAGAAATAAATCCATTTATTTATTTACATTGGGTAGATGCACCATTATATTTTTAATCACTAGGTTTATATTGAAATCCAACCCACTCAAATTTAAGTTCTTTTTATGTTCTACTATTACATAAGATTTTAATTCAATCATAGTTTTATCTATCGTGGGTAAAGAAAATATAATTGTGTTTTTTCTATTTGGATTATTATGGCCATGTCAAAATGAATTCAATTGTAAAAATTTATTTTAAGGAGATAAAAACTAGTAAACGATACTCTTTGAAACCGCTTAGATTTTAGATCTATGACCCTATCATTGATTTCCCTTTAAACTTTTGCATAATAAAATTTCAACTTGCAACCTTTATATATAAATTGTATGTACAAAAGAAAGGACGAAGACCCATCTTGAGAATTCTTTCTATACTTATGCATTTACATGCACTGCTAGTGGACATATATCACTTTGCTTTTCGATCATTGGGGCTTATATTTAGAAATCTAATCCGCTCAAAATCACTTTTATCTTTGTTCTCTGCTATTACATCTACTAATTGGTCAAAAACACTTTTATCTTTGTTTTCTACCATCACATCTAACTGGAGTTACATACTACCGTGGATAAATAATAATAATAATAATAATGAAAATTTATTTTTTCTGTGTTGTTATTATGATTATCTATGTTTCAGAAAAATCAATTAAAAAAAATTTCTTAAGGAGATAATCTAATTGTGATTTTAAAAATTAAAGATTTTTAAAATTAGTCCCGCTCATACATATGTCAATGAGCATACTTAGGCATTCAAAAATTAATGATTCAAAATTAATGATCCATGACATCACTTTGAGTGCTACTTTATAAGTGCTATGACTAAATTTCTTAGATCATCCAAATAGTAGTTATTTGTTGTAAATTAAAGTAAACCGGAGGGAGAGAGAGAGAGAGTAATAGAGGGAGAGGCCTATTTACGGGCAAAATAACCTCCTAATTGAAAAACCCTAATTACAATAAGATTTTAATAGGATTCTAACCCTAACTCATGTCACGTAAACATCCACCGATGATACACATCTTATAACATCATTAAATATACAATATAAATTTAGGATTGGATATCCATGCATTATTATTTATTTATTTTTAAAGACAGACCATTCTTGATCACATTAATTGCAAAATTCATGTCTTCAAAATCCCCTTAAGTGAAATTTTAGAGCATGACCCAAGATTTCAACTCAAACCAAGAATGTTGCCGCCTACTCAATATAAACATCTCGCAGCATATCCTGGTATTCTCCCTCCCAGCCAAATACAGAAATCAGATAACATATAATACTTAAAACCCATGTATTGAACTTATTTAGCAACTGGCTTTGTAAGGAAAATTCTCTTATAATGCAAAAGCTCCCGGACCCATAGATGCTAACACTCAAACACAGCTTTTGCTGATGTTTTTTTGGGTTACATGTTCTAGATATTCAACACACGCCCATGCAAAATAAACCAACAGGCAGAAAGGAAAGATCCTAAAAATACTCGAGAGACATAAATGATGCAGTTAAATCTTCCCTTCCAAGGTGGCTCTATCTGTATCCCTGTAACGGTCAGCGTTTTACCAGATCTCGCATCAGACCACGCTTTTGCAATTGTTCGCTTCATTTCCTCATCTCCATCTTCATACATGTTCTGCAAATGCCACCATTTTTCTCAAGCTTTAGACGAACTGGCTATGTATTAACCAAAAAAGGAAATAAAAGCAGAACTTGGATGAATGAAGACTAAGATTATACTAAAAAGACAACTGACCTTCATCAAATCCATAATTCCTGCCATTGGATCCTTCTCCTTGTCCAAATTGTTGGGTTGAACTGCAAAATCACAGAACGATATTTGATATCCGGCAGTGACGATGACAAAACAAAAACCCACGATGACAAGCATGAAATATCATGTTCTCTAATCTTTCCCATTTTGGCATTAAAGGATGAAACTTCTAAATTACTAATTACCTTATCTTCTTTGGAGTGCAAGTCGAGCCAGTTCCCTTTTGATGCTTTGAACAACGTGATTATATAACTTTGTTGGGCTTAACCAGCAACTTGGATTTCTCAGGTATGATTCCTTGTTCAGATTTGGTATTGCACATCGATAATTCTTCCTTGAACATCATGAAATTTTTATATCAGCAGACTTCTCCTTGAAAACTGTTTCCACCTTGTCCTGCTCCACACCCTCCAGGAACACATAAATCTGCACAGAAGAGAAGAAATCAGCTTTTCCATTTATGTCGGCTGCCAAGGCCTTGAGAAGAAAGAGAGAGAGATTGCTACTTAAAGAGGAATCAAATTTCCAAGAGAATCATGAGCATTCCTTGAAGAAATTAACCCAAAAATTGAAGCCCAACTTACTCCTGAAAAGCTAATACTTGGGTAGAGGTACACAATCAGGTATTGGACCTTTCTTCGTTGCATTAACTTGCATCAGAATAATATGAACCCTGAGTTTTTTTTTTTTTTTAATATGAAAAACAACTAGCAGTCCTGTTACTACACCTTTTATCAATTGCAGTTCATGTCTCACCCCTGATCATAGCCAGTTCCAGTAACATCACACGCTCTAAAGCCATTTTCTTACTCTTACTATCAGCCTGACCATCTGTGTGTGTGAGACAGTGAGAGAGAGAGAGATGCTAATGAAGATCTGTGTACGAATTCTAATATCCGTTCTTCACAAACCATCCTCTGGATCTTCATCAGACTCGAGTATAATAAGAGCCCCACGCATAAGACTTTCATTGTTGTTCCATTATGCATTTTGAAAACCCCAAACAAACACCCACAAAAAAAAAAGGAGAGACATACTAGTTTTCTTGGTCAGTGAGAAGTCAAGGATTTGTCAAGTTTCACGTTTCTAAGTCTATTTGTCATTAAACAATTCAAGATATGTACAGTCAAGTGGTAGGAGTGCCCATGGATTTCTTCACTGTCGAAATTCAATCACTAGCAAGGAAGCCTGGAACCCCATTTCTTCAAATCCAATATGTATTAAATGTGAAAGTATTACTTTCAGCAAAGTTTAGGGTTTCAAAGTTATGTTGTACAGATTCTTTGAAATCAACAATCTGTTGTGTATTTACATGTTGATTATCATATCAGATTGTTCACAACATAACTTGATTTGTGACATGTAGTTGGTGAATTATTGTTATATTTTTTTTACCTACCCTGTGCCATTGTTGCAACCACAAAGGTTCAAGCCACATGACCTATCAAAAAAAGGAGTATTACACGATTGCTTAGAATTGTTTAGAGTAAGAGTTTTACATTGTTTTATCAGAATTTCTTCATAATATTTCTTCTTCAAATAGGATATTTATTTTCATTATTTCTAAATATTATGTTCAATCCACAAATACTATATTTTTTTTTATCATAAAGAATAAATCTAAAGATTTGTTGAATGTGATGCCTTATACCAGTGTTGTGCAAAGTTGGGATCAGAGGGAGTTCATATATTTGGCCATTGGCTCCAAATCATATATAGCAAGCACCTAGTTTCTTATTTCATTTGACCATCAAAACGTTGGTCATTGCCTATTTTCTAAATTAAAAACTTGCCCTTCTATGTAAATAAGATGTTACTTATCTTTCAAAAAATCAAAAAAGAAGTTGCTCCCACCAACAGCAAAGTGAATAAACCGTCCTACAAAAATGGTGCATTGGACGTACATCTTATCCCAATAGCTGAATGTCCATGCATAAGCTAATTGATTTTATGATGTAGACCAACATACCTTGATCTTGTCACTGTCTTGATCCCAGCTAAATGATCCAAGAGTGATGTAGTTCAGTGCAGGGGTAGTGAGTGCAGGTGCCTTTGTCACAGAAACCGGTGCAGGAACCTGCGCAGTAGGCACTGATGGAGCAGCTTTTGGCAACTGTTGAGAATTTGAAGATAGTAATGACAATGTTGCAAAAGACATCAGATTCAAAGCGAAAGTGACAGATTTAAAATATAAAAAAATGAACATTAAAACGGCCACCATTGTATGCTGTTTGATTAAATGCCTGCAGCCAATAATCTTACATGGCAATATCAAAGCCAAAAAAAATTGATAAATATTATACTATACAGCCAAAGACTGGAACTGCAATAACAACCATACAATGTCATGGGTGAATACGGTCATTCAAACTGCATAGGAAAAATTATAACCCCAGGAAACAATCCATTAAATATAAAGGGGAGAAAAACAAAAACAAAGATATAGATACAAAATGAGTTGCACACCGCACGCCTGATCCTACCATTTAACAACAAACATCAATAGCCACAATTAAAGTGGTTTCAAAGGAACCCCAGCATTTTTTCCTCTAACAAGCAATCAACAATCAGCAGTGCACTGTAATAGTCTGGAGAAAAAGGTCTGCCCTCCTATCTTCAAAGAACTAGCAAGTACCACAAACTAGGAGGGATAGAACTAATAATGATCATGTTGAAACAATCTCTTTTCTTTCTTTTTTTTCCTTTTTTTTTTTTTTTTTGGCTAGGTTTTTATTACTGATGAAGGAGTGAAGCTTCAACTTGAGGACCTGAGACTGATCCCTAGGCATGTATGTCAAACAAAAGTGCCAACACCACTCAACTATGAGTGTGCAAAGTTTATTCTCTTTTAATTACCAATTAAGAGAGAAAAGAACCTCCCAGCCTCCATAACCAATTAAAGGAAAAAAGAAATTAAAAAAAAAAAAGGCTCATTTTTTTTCAATCACCTCACCCTAACATGTGTGATGTCTATTGTTCTTAAGGCACTTGAGGTGGTGTGAGTGTGAGGCATTAAAGTCAATGTTGGCAAGAGCTCACAGTTGGAAACTTGAAATTCTTCTTATCATGGATTCAATTGCTGCCTTCCCTATCAAGTACTTGGTAACCTTCCTTGGGGTTACCGTTTGATTACCACCTACTTGGGATCCTATTTTAGAGAGAAATGGAAAGTTTCTTGCCTCAAAAAAAAGTTATTTTTCCTTATGCGAAAATGATCACTCTTATTATGGCTACACTTGAAACTGTCATATAAATCACCTGTGGGAGTTTCTTATCCATTGAAGATGTCCATTTTTGCCCCTTTCCAATGGACCCTCAAAGTGCCATTAAAAGAATATCTATAAGATCTTCCTCTATGAATCGGTCAACTTCCCTAACACACTTCCGCTTTCCCTAAGACTTCAGATATAGAACCAAACCAAGCACCGGCAGAAAAATAGCTCCAACTTTGTCTAAAAAAATGCACAATGAAGAAATAAAAATTTCAGTATTCCCCTTCTTGCACTCGCAACAATGCTAGTCCCACCCCCACTCTCTCTTCCCCTCCCTTCTCTCCTCTCCTCCCTCCTCACCCACCAAACAAAAACAACAACCAACCCCTCTCTGTTTCAAATTATCCACTATAAAACCTTCACCTGTAACTGCTAGACAATAGAAGGCCTCTAAGTGGAGCAAGGCCCTGCAGCTGCAACATCAACAAACAGAGTGCGCAACTTGCAACCTGAAAAGTAAAGGCCTCGGGGAAAGACTTGGCAAAGAACCTCCAAAAGGACAGTGTTTCCAGACCCCAATGTCGTTTTCCCTAAGAAAGAAAACATCCATGTGAAGAAGTAACAGTGACGGATGCTCCCAATCTTCAACTCCGACAAATTTCTCCTGGAACTAAGATCTCAAACCATCCACCCTTCCACCTACCCATTCATGACACTCACAAAGCACTTCTTGTTGACAACCTTGAAGAGCCCCGGAAATATGAATTTTTCCGCTCATAGATCATCCCAAAACATTAAAATCCCCTAATCTAATTTTAGACCCAGCCCCAGTAGGGACACCAGACCTTACTGTAAGCACAAATTTTAAGGTAGAAAAGATTCAAAGTATAAGAAGAAGGGAAATAAAAAGAGATGGGAGGAGGAGATATTTTTAATTGATTTTATTAAATCTGGGTACAATATGGCAAGAAGATTAGGTATCTCTAACATCCCTTGTACAATCTCTGCAACAGCACCACAAGATTCCCAGGTTAGAACTCGAAGTTACAGTTTCCAAGTTCTTGATCTTGGAATTCCTCAGGTTCTTCAACTCGACATTCCCCAGGTTCTTGAAACGTCTTCAAATCATTTTTGAAAGGATCTCAGTTGCTTGGAAAGAGGATCAATCCCTTTGAATCCCTCCAAGTCCCACCCCAATTTACAGGGTGCAAGATGAACGCAGGTGCTTTCCACGCAAAAAACCGAATGTGGAATGAGTTTCAAATGAAACGGGAAACTGCCAAAAATTGGCTTCCAGTGGAGCTGACTGGTCGCCAGCCCCTTCCCTTTCTCCTTTCCTTTCCTCTTCTTTCTTCCTCTTTTCTGCCATTTTTCTTCCATTCATTCTTTGTCTTTTTTACCCTTTTTTCGACTTCATAGTGTTTTTTTCTTTTTCTTTTTTTTTTTGGGTCTACAAAATTGAGCATGTGATATAGAATATGAAAAGAAAAACAAACGGGCAGATCCATAAGCAGAAGATCCATAAGCACCTAGCTCTCAGAGACTTTTCATCCAACCATAAGATTTGCAATTAACATAAAAATTGATGGAAAGCTCTCATCAAGGAGATTGTGTGGAAAATAGGCTTTGAGAATCTGACTTCGTTTTCATGGTAAAATTCCATCATTTGAAGTGGTCAAATCTCAGTTTTTCAGGCAACCTACCAATTATAGTTCCATCATTTGAAGTGGTCAAATCTCAGTTTTTCAGGCAACCTACCAATTATAGTAAGCTTTGGATTACTTATTATTTATAGTAAGCATCGATAACTTACTTTTTGTAGTAAGCTTTAAGGTCGACACTTACAAGAGTCATCGTCCACATTGGAAATGAGGCCCCACAATCCATAAACCTTGGGCATACGGACTCTAGTGGCTCCCACGGCTTTCAAAAAAACTCATATAATTACAGTTACATTTCTCTCTAAAGTACTTCTCTCCTCTCCAAACACTCATGATTTCCTTAGAAGAGTGCAGTTTCTCTTAACAAACGTTCCTACATGCAGTCTCCCTATTTCACCACCTCACAACACTTAACCAACTGCTTTTTTCTTCTTCTCAATGGCACTCTCTAACAGGAATTTCCATTGGATTCACTAGTATCATGGAATCTTGAAAAATGGCATTAAGTACACCATTAAGTTTGCTAGCTGTAAGAATAATCAAATCACCAAAAGATAAGCATTGCCTTTTCCATGTCAAGAGCTTCTTCTCAAATTTGGTGATCACCGCTAAGTTTGCTAGTGCAGTTTAATATCACAATACTTTGTCTCTCAAGTTCTTGATTTCATGGAAAATAGCCTCATTAACTCTTTTCACATTCTGTTTTTTATCGGTTTTCATGTTTTATCTTTCATTAAATAAAAGATGATGACTATAATAAATTAGAGCCCTAAAAAAGACAACACAATAAAAACAGTGACATTTTACCCTCACATATAGTGACACAATTGTTTTCTAGACGTCGCCGATCAGAGGAAAAAAGGAGAGGTGATCCAACATATAAGGCATGTGCCTCTCAAAAACATCACTTGTAGCCTATGATGCCCAGATACGGCAGGGACACGCCATAGACATGGCGGGGACACGGATTTTACATGTAAAAAGTAAAGTATCGGATACATTACGTTGCCCATTTTGAAGTATCCGTGCATCATAGCTTGTAGCACACCGGTGTACAGAAGGTGGACCAAATTCCTAAAGGATCCCAACTCATCTGAAGGTGTACCAAATCCTTGAAAAAAAAATTCTTACTTTGTCAGTCGAGACCTAAACTGGGGAGGATCCTGTCCTCGTAAACATCCAGCATACTAAGATTGATAAAGTTGATTCCCAGAAAAACTAGGCTCACCAAAAATATTAAACTAAAGCACATTGGTGTACAGAAGGTGGACCGAATTCCCGTTTGGTAATTTACTTCTAAAATAAAGTCGAGTGAAGTGAAATAAAAAGAATGAATAAAATATAAGTTAGTTATGATGGTATTTTGTTTTTAGTTGTTTGGGATAGAATATTTTTGACTTTTTGTATGGGGAAATGGCGTTTTTTTGTCTTTAGTGAGTAAATGTAGCAGTTTTTTTACTTTTTTTGAAAAAGATGGAGGGAATTTTGGTAAAAAGTGCTTTTGATGGGATGTTTAACTTGACTTCACTTCACTTGACTATATTAGCAAAATTACCAAACGGGTACCATCTGAAAATGTACCAAATTCCTTTAAAAAAGGAAATCTTACTGTCAGTTGAGACCAAAACTGCGAGGATCCTGACCTCATAAACATCCAGCACACTAAGATGATAAAGTTGATTCCCTGAAACCTTGGCTCACCAAAAGTATTAACTAAACCATCTCCAACGAATACCTAATTTTTTTTCTTCTTAGATATTTAAAGGAAAACCAAGTAGAAATCCCATTACATCCAATAATGGTGTAAGCTGCATCGTCAGGCTTATGCCCAAAGGCACCACACTGATTGGATGATCAAATCCATTTAATGATGGAGTTCAAAAATAGATTGTTAGACTAATGGCGTGGAAACCAAGATTATCCTACCCCAAAGCTGGAACCTTAGAATGAACTGACTTTTATGCATCAAAAGTTAGAAAGACTATATATCTCTTCCATTTGCATGACACATTAATCCCGCCCCATATCTGCGCGGTCAGCGGGAAAGGGGATGATGATAAATTAATGGTGGCAACTTTTGGCTACATCTCATCGCCATCATCATCAAAACCTTCTCCCAATTATGTTGGGATCAACTACATGAACTTGGTCTCCCTCTCTGAGTTCATGTTCTTGTAACAAAAGTCTGTAATCCTACCCAATGCAGCCCTCCTTCATCCAGGCTTAGAACCTGCAGTTTTTTTTTTTTTTTGGCTACATCTAATCTACTCCAATCTACTATGGGTCCTAAATGCTGCATTGGGCTAATGACTCTTTGCGACCATCAATCAATAATATGAGAGATTTTTTCCATGTTTTCATACTCTCGCAACTTGTACAGCATTCCAATGCATGTAGAGGCGGCTCTAAATTTTTTTTTTTTTAGGGCTAATCAAATCTAGAGAACCAGAATTTACGAAAACGATCAAGTAGGAAAGAACCAAACAAGAAATCATACTAAAAGCCCATTTCTTTCCATCGAATTGGATTCTAATAACCCATGCTACAATGGGGTGCAACAAATGACCATAAAAAAGATGAGAGAAGCAGTATATAAGGTAGATATGCAAATGCAACCTCGCTTTCTAGGGTTTGATTTATGGGTTGGGTATTCAATTACCATATCCTCTTCATTCATTTTCCATTGTAGAGAAAGATCACTTTTTTATGGCTACTTATGAATCTTCACCTTCCTTTCTTCAATTCTAACCACTTTCACAAATCACAAGTACAAATGTCTTTAGATTCCTACGAATTCAAATGCAAGCAAACGAACGAGCCCTAATCGATAGATGCCCAGAAAAAGATACATACATATAACATGAAGAAGAAGAAGAAGAAGAAGAAAGATGCAAATGCAACCTCACCTTCTCCAAATTGCTAATCTCGGAGGAGATGAGAGAGAGAACTCTCGGCCTCTTGGCGATGCCTTGGAGCTTTCGCAGCTCCTCCAAATCCAGAGCCAAATCGTCTGCCATTTCTTCTTCTTCTTCTTCTTCTTCTTTCACTGGGTATTGTGATTTTTTTTTTGAGATGAGAAGGACTGATGCAAATGGCAATGGAAGTTTATAATAAAAATATAGGGTTTCTAGAATCTTCAAGACGGTTGTTTTGGGGATTTTTAGGGTTTCATGAAGGTTCTAGATGGAAAAAAAAAGAAATAAGACAACAATATTAGCAGTCTTTTGGGGCCCACTTTGATATAGGTGCATCAATTGGAGGAGGGCAGATGGAAATCGAAATTCTCGTCGTGGACAAGCCGAAAATTCAATATCACCCCATTATTGTTATCATTAATTTAAGAGCCTTAAAATTTAATATATCCAAATTATAAAAAAAATTTAATATTCAATCGAATGATGAGTGACAATCATCACTACATAAAAGAGGCACCCATGGGGGTGGATATGGCCAAACTTAAATACACGTGTATCAACGAGAGAAGGACATATGAATATGAAAGGTCTTCTTTTAGATCGACCGAAAAATAAGAACTATCCAATTATCCTAACTCTTAATTTAAGAGCTTTAAAATCTACTAACATCTTAATTGTATATTATTTTTAGATTCAATTCAAGGACGAGTGAAAAGTTCAATGGATTGTAGAGTGTATATAGACTATTCACCATCCTAGTAAGCCTAAACATGTGTGAGCCCTAACATGTTTGGCGGATATGAAGAACCAATGTGTTGGTTGATTGCTTATGGTGTTCGAGAATTATTCCATACGTCTATGTAGTTGACATATTTAGCTAGTGTTGCTGGAGGATGAGGCTCGTGTCGGGCTATTAGGAATCTTCAAGATGTGTTTGTATGCTAAAAAAATTAATTCTACCTCCCTATAAAAAATGATTTTTGGTAGAGTTAAAATATAAATTTATATATATATAAACTATGCCAGAGAGTGTGAAAAATGACGATGACAAAAAATTGAAGGTTTTTACGTGTTTTTCATACTTGGTAGATTCATTGATAGCTGATATCTATATATGAGAAATTAATTATAAATCATAGCATATATAGTGGGAGAAAGCACCTCTGCATAAGTCATTTTTTTTAAATCAGTATGGACCCCATTTTATCAAATCCAAATGTATTATAAGTACATGACCCATCATTAGATTGATGGAAGTTTCAAAACTTGCTATTAGACTTTACATGAGAGATATCATTTTAAGATATGAGTTAAATTAATGATTTTTTTTGTAAATAACGACACATCCAAACCCACTTTTGGTTGGTGGTTGTCTAATTTTCCTTTTTTCATGAATTATAAGATATAAAGGATATTAAGGTGAAAAAATATAAATTTACAAACAACAAAAAAAACCTGCTTTTAAGTTTAAAAAACCTTGAGAAAGTATATATATATATAAAAAATACTCCCTAACTTTTTATCTTAGTGCTACGGAAGAAAGGTTTGTACAGCACACATGTGTCCTCAAGACAAAGGCGACGATGAGCAACAATAAAACCCACTACCATTTCCTAAAGGGATAGAATAAAAATATTCGGAGAGGCATTGGTTTTAACTATAAGAATCACATAAGATGGGACATACCTTTGTTTCATTTATCAATCCATTAAAGAGTTACTATTCTATTCTTACAATTGATCACCGTCATCATTGAAGTCTTTTCCCAATCATTTTTAGGATCCGCTGCGTCAATTACGTTTCTCCATTTTAATCTATGCCTAACCAAATCCTTAAATAAATTTCATGGCTCAAAATTCATTTTTACTACTTCAATCTACGTGGCTATCCATTACCTTAGATCATGGTTGAACCCGCATGACCATTGAGCGTCCGTTTTTGAACTCAAAAGCCCATCGAGGGCTCGACCCATGAGCCCCGACTCCACTACGCATCTCACTGCAGAAAAAAGAACCAGACCTGCATCGCATTCGTTCCTCAAGAGACTTTCCATCCATTAATGGCAGATCTGCTTCCATCTCCTTCAGATCTCTACTAGTCTCCACTACTTCCTCAAATCTCTTTCAATCCTCCACTCTAAAAGTATGCTTCGATTGAGAGCATTTCGTCCTTCAAACGACAAGATCGTGAAGATCCAGCTCCATCCGACGCATCCATGGCTCGTCACGGCAGACGCATCGGATCATGTATCCGTATGGAACTGGGAGCATCGCCAGGTGGGTATCTTCTTTTTTGAAATTGGTCTCTTTCTCTCTCTGATACAAGTCGTTGATTTGATTGATCATTTGTGGGTTCTTGTTTGTAGGTGATTTATGAGCTGAAAGCTGGTGGTGTAGATGAGAGGCGTTTGGTTGGGGCAAAGCTGGAGAAGCTCGCCGAGGGCGAATCGGGTGAATTCTCTGGATTTTGTGATCTGGGTCATTTGGATTTCGAGGGATTGTGATGTGATTTCTTTAGGATTCACAAAATGCCCAATTTTCCCCTTTCTCTGCCTTGATTTTGCTTAGACCCAAACAAAAAAAAAATCCCTTTTTTATGCTTTTTTTTTTTGGGTGTCAGAAAAAACCCGTTAATGTTGAAATATCATAATCTCTGAGTATAAATCTGAGCGTTCAATGTCTTTTTTTAGAAGCTGTAACTTCTTAGAGTTGTGGAAATATGGAATTCTAACTTTATTGTTCTTATACAAGTATAATTGTATTAAAGACTATGCTTTTAGTTTATATGACATGCAGACAGCCCTAGTTGTCAATGCTAAACACATTTAGGGCGTAAATTATGAGTCCCTAAACATTGTGGGATGCATAAAGCATTCACCTTTTCTAAGTGCACATATATCGATAATTCAAAGGTGCTAGATGACCCTTTTCAATGTGGAATGAGGGGAACCTGGATCTCAACATGTAATGAATATTTTTTGTGCTCCATCAATATTGTATGGTATGGTGATTTGGTTTTTAGAGTGTCTTTTCTTTTAAGCAAGGGAGCTAAGTTGTTTGACTAAACCTTTGTCCTCCAATTTGCATGGTTGACAGAACCCAGAGGGAAACCCACAGAGGCCATGCGTGGGGGAAGGTATTACTATTTGCATGATTTCATCATTTCTGTACATGTCACTGCCTTCTTGTCACATTTTGCTGAAGATGAGCCCATATTGGGCTGGACCATGGTTGCTGAAGTGTTAAACAGGTCAGCTTTTTTGATGATGACGTGCGATTTTGGCAACTTTGGCACAATCGCTCTGCAGCTGCTGAAGCTCCTTCAGCTGTCCATCAACATCCCTCTGCTTTTAGCCCTCCTGCTTCGTCCACTAGAGGAAGGCATTTTCTTGTCATCTGCTGTGAGAATAAAGCCATATTTTTGGACTTGGTGACAATGCGTGGCCGTGATGTGCCGAAGCAAGACCTTGATAACAAATCTCTTCTATGGCAAGTCCTTGCTCCATATTATTTTCTTGTCAGTACTTATCTCTTGTACTACTCGTTCTTTTAAAATGAAAGTAACCAAAAAAAAAAACTCCTTGCTCCATATTATTATCTCATTAAAACTCGGAAACACATATTTTCGATCAAAGAAATGGAACTACAAAGCAAAATGGTTTCAATATAATGGACAAAATGCTTTATGCTTTAGCTAGCTATGTGCATAAATGAAAATCAGCAAATGTTTCATGACACATCAAAGAAAGTGAGCTGACTTGAACAGTCTTGGTATGGATCGTCTTTTTGGACCTGATTGATAATCAATTTTGGGTTTGGTCCAGTAGGTAGTACTCCAGTCATGTCTGTTCCCAAATACCTGTTTATATGTGTAATATGTATAAAAATGACAAAAACTCTTGTGAAACTATATTAGTTTTCCTTGCAAAAGTAACTTACAAAAACTATAGTAGGACAAGTGCAGAGTTTGTGAATTGAACTGACCCTAAACACCCTAGAGAAGCTGCCTATTTTCTACCACCAACCCCACCCCTCCACCCAAATACCAACCCACCCACCACCCCTTTCTTTTTTTTAGGTTCGTTGTTTGAGTTCGAACACATTTTCTTAAAGCACTTGTCATGCTGGGTAGCTTGGATATTACCAGCTGCCACTTCAATCTGCTGCAAAGTTCTTAAATTTGGCGAGAGATATAGAATCTGAACTCGTGTGATGTCTATTGTTCTTAAGGCACTTGGTCAATGTTGTCAAGAGCACACTGTTGGAAACTTGGAATTTTCCTCCTCATGGTTTCAATTGCTGCTATCAAGTAATTGGGATTACCGTTTGGACAGATTCTTGATTTCCTCCTACTTGGGATCCCATTGTTGAGAGAAATGGAAAGTGTGTTGCCTTCTGGAAAAAAAGGTTATTTTTCCTTATAGGAAATGATCACTTTTATTATGTCTACACTCGATGCAACAAAGGAAGACATGACCACGATGATGGGCAAGGGTTTTGTTATTTCTGCTACTAAAATGTGGGACTTGGACGGTTGGATTTTAGTTGACCTACTTGTAAAACTCAGATTGAATTGGTTCCACACATGTTTTGGTAGTTTGGGAAAATAATTGCTTAATATGCCTTTGCTATATTTAAACAGACAAATTATTAAGAAACTTTTAAGAATCAGAATTCAAAATGTAGGAAAGATAGGCAATACTATTGTATATTTATTTTTAGTATGAGAGGCTAAGATGAATTTTTTAATATGAAAGGTGACATTTATGCGTCATTTTAACTGATGTGTTATCCTCTCACAACTTTCCAGCTCTTGGTCTTACCAGAAAAGCATATGAGTGAATCTTTGGGTCTTTTTTGACTTACCGCAACTTTCCTCTTATTTGGGTCTTCTTAGTCATTTAAATTGCTTAATAGTACAACATGGACAGGTGATGTTTCTCCTCTCTATCTGGTTCATGACATACTATCCTGAATCTTTCCTTCTTGTTGTTTCTAGTATGGAGTTTCTGTCCAGATCTTCTGCTGGTGATGGACCTCTTGTTGCCTTTGGTGGATCTGATGGGGTGATTAGAGTTCTTTCAATGATAACATGGAAGGTCATAAATGGTTTCTTGATCTATTTATGAACTATCATTTCAATGGTCTAAAGCTTTTTTTTTTTTGGTTGGAGTAGTCCGATGCTCTAAAGCATATAATTTGATAGCTGAAAATTGTGCTCCACAGCTTGTTCGGAGGTATACTGGAGGTCACAAGGGATCAATATCTTGCTTGATGACATTCATGGCTTCATCTGGCGAGGTAGTTCTCTCAGAATTTTATGTAATTATGTAATTATGACATTCGTGGCTTTCTCTGTGAGAAATTGACGAATAATCAGATCAAGTTTGGCTGAAACTACCCTGCCTTTGGCTGTTTTGTTTTATTAGCCGAAATGGGGTCTTTTGGCTGAAATGGACCAAAATTTCCACCTAAAAGTTAAGATGCATGTTTGTTTCCGAAATGCTACCAAAATTAAATGTTTTGGCTGAAACAAAACAAGATTGACAACTTTCTTACCAGTTAAAAAGAGCAGCAATTTTTTAATACTAATAACTTACTAAGTTGTAAATGTTTATTTTCTCTTTTTAGGCACTTTTAGTTTCTGGTGCCAGTGATGGGTCACTTGTAGTCTGGAGTGCAGACCATGCTCAAGATTCACGCGAACTAGTGCCGAAGCTGAGTTTGAAGGTAGTGACCCCTTCTTCTGACAATTATCGATTAGCAAGTATGGGATGAGTATTTTAGCAAACTAGTCCTTTTCTTTTCTTCTTGCTGATTTCTTAATTTATGTGATTGGTTTTGTCATCAATTTTTTTTTTGTGATTGGTTTTCTCAATAATCTTGTTCTTCACATGCCGAATTTGAAGTAAACTATTCCTTTTCTCTTCTTCTTGTTAACAGAACTCTTTCTTCTTAATTTACATGATTGGTTTATACTTTACACAATAATCATGCTCTCTAGCCATTCAAAACAAAAAAAATAAAATAAAATAAAAAATAATAATAAATCATGCTCTCTACATGTTAAATTGAAATGCCCTGAATTTAACTTCTTGTTTCAATCAGAAGTTCATGCATGCCCTCATTTGTCAATTGTCAAGACCCAATATTTTAATGCATTAAGAGGTTCAGGTTAATGAATTGGCAAGGACTTTTGTAGCCTTACATACTTTTTTGGTGATACTTGAAGGCACATGATGGTGGGGTCGTGGCTGTTGAACTTTCTAGGGTAATGGGAGGTGCTCCTCAGCTAATTACGATTGGGGCAGACAAGACACTTGCTATTTGGGATACCATCTCATTTAAGGTGCTGCACTTATTTTTTATACATGTTATTTGATTTTTATGCGGTAAGTCCTTAACCCGGAAAATTCAAGTACAGCACTTCAACGTGTGTTCTGTTTCTTTTTTCCCCCTTCTTCTTGTCTTATTTAGGAATTGAGGCGCATTAAACCTGTTCCTAAGCTTGCTTGTCATAGCGTGGCATCTTGGTGCCACCCTAGAGCTCCAAACCTTGACATTCTAACTTGTGTCAAGGATTCTCATATTTGGTATGTGTACCCTTTCATCCTGTGTGAATCATTCATATGAATCTTCTTGGGAAATCCTACTTGATGGAAAAAAAAAAAAAAAACCTCATGTTTTAGAATGACAAGTGGTTTCGTCATTCAATTTGAATGACCATCATCACTTTCTTTTTTTGCAGGGCTATTGAAAACCCAACTTACTCAGCTCTAACGAGACCATTGTGTGAGCTGTCTTCACTCATTCCTCCACAAGTTCTTGCACCTAGCAAGAAACTAAGGGTATGGTTTGCAACCAGCCATGTTTGTATGAATTCTTGATTTTTTAACTTTTTATTAGGAATACATAAGCTGATTCCTTTGATACTATTATTTTTTAATGCAATGGAACCCATCTAGTGTAACTACAGAGAAATTACATTCCCAGTAACCATATCTTGGCGTGTTGCCTATTGGCCTGCCTGTGGTGCAGAGCATAGATGTGTTCAGGAATATCTCTCACAAATTCTTTTCTGTGTTGGGGAATATCATTGCTTCTATTTTATGTATTTCTTAAATATATATTTATTCTTGAAGATACGATACTTATATTTTGGATATCTGGCCACTTAATAGAAAAATGAAATGTATAATGCTGTCACTTGTCAACAAATAACAGTAACTGGACAGGCCATGTGGTCATTATTTATCGTCATCCATGTTTCAATATAATCACACATACAAAAGATGAACCCTTTCAAAGGGAGGGAGGGAGGAGTATGATATGAAGCGCAGATGCGAAAATGTGTGTTTGTGTATAAAAATTCGTCTAGGAACTCTGCACATGTTTCAAACTTGCAAACCACTCATCTGGTCCACCTTGATGCATGTCAATCATGGCGGATAATGTGGGATTGGAGGCTCTTAACTTGGATCAAGGGTACGTACAACTTCTCGATGGCCCAATGATAGTAGCCATCTATTTGGGGGATTCCAAATTTAATAGTTCTATTAGTAAAAAAACTGTTCAACTTAGGTGCCCTTAGATTTGATCGTATCCATCAAATTGTATTGATACTTCCCCACCTTTATTTATTTTTTTTTTAAAACACTTTCCCACCTTTAATCCATACAAAGAACCTCCAGTCCTAAATTTTGATTACATTAGTGGGTCACACATCTGAGTTCTAAAGTTTTGAAACGTACAGGTGATTTCACTGTTGAATTTTTTTCTCTCTATCATCGTCTCATCATGATTGAAGCCTTATCCCATGTATAATTATACAAAGGAGGCATAGCTTCCACAACCCCACATCTGCATTTGAGAGTTGTGCTTTACTCATTGTTGAGTGTGGAATATGGCTAATGTATTGTGCTCTTCTGGAGTGTTTCAGATCTGAAGATTCTTAATTTTGGTTTTAGGTATTCTGCATGGTTGCCCATCCTTTGCAACCGCACCTTGTTGCCACTGGCACCAATATTGGTGTCATTCTCAGTGAATTTGATCCAAGATCTCTTCCAGCTGTGGCTGCTCTACCGACACTTCCTGGAAGCAGGGAGCATTCTGCAGTATATATAGTTGATAGGGAATTGAAGTTACTGAATTTTCAGTTGTCCAATGTAGCCAATCCTTCTCTGGGAACAACTGGCTCCATATCTGAAACGGGAAGGTCTAGGAATGATACATTGGAACCATTACATGTCAAGCAAATGAAAAAGCACATTAGTACACCTGTTCCGCATGATTCATATTCAGTTCTTTCTGTGAGCAGTTCCGGGAAGTAAGTCTCCATTGCTTTTTTTTTTTTTTTTGCAGAACTTGATTTACTATGATGAATGTATGCTTCATTGCTGCAGCTATCTCAAATTTTGACCTGTGATCTTATTAGTCATGGAATTTTATCTAGTCATCTGAACGGTCTTTCCCCTTTCTCAACATTGAATAGTACATACATTTTCCCCTGATAATTAACAAATTTCATCCAAAGGAAAACAACACAGAATAAGGAAAAGGGCAAACATGCCTGAGACATGGTCCCTGCACAGTCATTCCTTTACAAGACTGTATACCAAGCCATTGGTCTCTATCAAGATATGCATGATGGATTATTGATGCTCACTTCCATTGTGTTATTCTGTAAGTGATTTCCATTTCGTACTGTTTTATTCCAAGGAATGGGTCCCCGGATTATGCAGATATTTTGATACTAGTCTTTACAAAAGAAAGAACAAAATTGGTCCCATCATCCCTTAATACAGCCCCAAGTTACACGAATGTTTCCCCCCTCATGTGGCTAAGATATAGGAGGTTTTTGTCATGCGGATATAATATAGGAGGCAGCCTACTGTTATTTTCCTTTTCTTATATAAGATTTCTTTTATAGTTAGTGTGTATATCTCCATTTGAGGCAGTGATGAGTTTCAGTTGCGACAGCCTGTCCACTTGGTACCTGTAAAAATTAAGATACATTTGAGGGCTGAAGCCAAATTATTTGCTCAACACATACACAGCATTCATGAACTTGCATGCTCATAAGATTGCGGTTAGTGATAGATGTACAATATAAGGTCCGTGTAGATGCACATTGCTGCCTCCTTGAGTTTAATGCTGGTTACAAAAAAAAAGTTAGATCACTGCTATAGGTAGTAATAGATGTACAATATAAGGTCCATGTAGCTGCATCTTCTTCCTCTAATCATCCTCTTACTAATAGTAGTTGGATCACTGCTATAAGCTTTCAGCGCATAGATCCAGATATGTAGAAGCAGTGTCAGGCCATTCACTAGCGAGTAGCGACTCTAATGTTGACTCTTTGATGTCATACACCCATTTGGCACTTTGCTAAGTTAGTAAAAGTCAAATAAAGCCTCCATTTTTCAGACAAGGGGTCACATCAATAGCACTTTAATTCAAAATTTCCTCCGTCTTTTTCAAAAAAAGTCAAAAGCAACTTCCTTTCTCCACTAAAAGACAAAACAAACTCCACTTTTCTATACAAAAAGTCAAAAAGATTCCATACCAAACAACTAAAAACAAAATACCATCATAACCCCATTATAGTTTAGTCTCTCTTGATTTGATGCTTTACTACACTTTATTTTACATGTAAAATTACCAAACGGGGGTCAAGGTTTACGGGTGAAAGAACTGGGTGGATTCAAAAAAGAGGAAAAAAATTCATGCGTCTAAAATATAAAAACTTCGTGCTATAAGACTAGGAGTGAGCCAACTGTTATTTATTTATTCTTGTATTCAACAGAACCTGTAGTTAGTCTTGACTCCGGGTTTTGGTCAGGAAAGTTTTATTCTGAAAGTTTTAATGTTTGTAAGTTAATTTGAGGGGTCCAAGTTGAGTAAAAAGTAACAACGGAAGGGGGTTTGCATTAGCCTTGTATTTCACTATTCCGTTGATTCAAATATAGAAGATTTTTCTTCATGCAAGGGTTTTCTTGGTAAGTTAGGACCCCAACCATTGGAAGATATAAAGACTCCTTTGGTGAAGACTCAAAAGAAGAACTGGATGCTGATTTCTAAGTTGCGTCATCTTCTTCTCTATTGTAACCTACTAACTTGTAAGGAATTGATAGATGTTTTACCGATAATAAAAAAACATTGCTAATATTAGAATTCAGATGGTGCAGTTTAAAAGACCCAAGGCTTATTTGTCAGTTGGAAGGGGTGATACAAGGCTTTGGAAACCTGATGTCAAAGGTAAGTTTTCAGTGAAGTCTTTTTTCAAGGATTTGAATGTTACTTTTAATAGAGAGGAAGATTGGAAAAGTTTTTGGAATTCTTTAGTTCCGCCTCAGGTGTTGGTTTTTTGTTAGATTGCTAGACGACATAGTATCCTGACAATTGACATGCTAAGAAGAAATTACATTTTAGTCAATTGGTGTCCTATATGCTTCAAGGATGAGGAAAGGGTGCATCTTATGACTCATTGTAGATTTGCTCACAGAGCTTGGTCAGTCATTTTTAATGTGTTTGATCTTGCATTGGGTTGTGCCAAGACTCGTTGAAGATCTCTTTTGCCATTGGAGATTGGGCAGCAAGTTTGTTCATGGTAAGATTCTTTGGAAGTTGATGTTGTATGCTACGCTTTGGAGGCTATGGTTGGAGGGAAATAGTTGAGTGTTCCCGAACAAAAGTCACTCAGTGGAGGAGATTGTTGAGTCTATTGTAAGGTCTGTGCCTAAGAGAAAGTAATTTGATTGTTTTGATTTATTTGATCTTAATGGCCTCGAGCAGCTATAATATATGATTGGGTGGTTTTTTGGGTGGGGTTTTTTTTTTTTCTGGGGGGGGGGGGGGGGGTTGGGTTGGTTTTGATGGTATTTTATTATATCTATCAGTAGAGGAATTGGAGGTGTTATTCGTGATTTTGGTTTGGCAAAGTGATGCAGCAGCAATACCACATCGTTGCCCACATGTAGGACCTATGAAATTCTGATTTTAATTGTTATTATAGTTTTATTTTTAGCAAAGAGTATAATTAGGATTGTTTCTAGGGCTAAGTTTCTTTTATTATATATACAGCATTATAGAGATTGGTAATCTCAGAGATTTGAGTTAATAGAATTTTCCATTTGTGGGCTTATCGTTGGAGAGTGTCTTCATTGTTTGATTGTTCCATCAGAACCCTAATTGAACCCTAGCACTTGCGATCATAAGCCTCGGATTGCATCAATTGGTATCATAGCTGAACGATCCATCGATCAATCGGCGTGTTAGCCGTATCCATCTGTCCCACAACCCACCTCCATTCCCTGTTTCATTCCCAAATAGCCGAACCATCCACCAAATCCAACCTAGCCGCCCGACCAGTAGCCCACGCTCTTCAGAAACACCATATCCGAGCCCTAACCCATCCCGCGTGCCTGTGCCTCTGCCGAATCCAAAGCCCACCCATTGCCTCCAGTCTTTTCACTGAACTCCCCAAAGCCCCAAACCGAGAAAAAAAACTAAACCACAGAACCCTAATCGTCTCCCATCCCATACCCAGCAAAGAGAAAAAAGAGAAGAAGAAGAAAGAAAAGCAGAGAAGGAAGAAGAACAGAAGAAGAGAGCAGAAGAGGGAAGAAAAAGTGTACCATGCACCTTCGCACCAGCGAGCATCATCGTCGATCCCCGATTGTAGCGTTCTGTCTTTGCGCCACCACCATTGCTGATCGCACTCCCCCTTCGTTTCATTGAGGCACAAGCAAAAAAGGCCTTCCAACCCTTTTCTTTCTTCTGCGACATGGATAACGAGGCAATCACCCACGTGGCGTGCAAATTGATAGTTGGGCCCGGTTTCAAGTCCGGGTCGTTTCAGTTCAGATCCGATCCAACAAAAAAATATATATATATATATATATAATTAGCTCAATTGATGGTTAGATCTTCTCTTGGTGATATTGGGCTCATCCACCGTCAAATTTCAGATCCATTTTCGCCAACGTGATCGTAGAGAGCAGATTTGCACATCAGGTCAGTCAAAAATTTTAATTTTTCATTTAAAAAAAAAAAAGCCTCCCAAGAAGCATATAGATGTGGAGTTTTCCTCAAACGATGAGGATTTGAATGGAACCGTTGGAATTATCAGTAAATGTTAATCAACTTACTACAACGATGGTTCAATCCAACAGGTTCATGCAAGGATTGAAAACCCGATTAACCAATATGGAAAATAATCAGCGTGAGGATAATTACAGAGATGATGGACATATTCGGAATCAACGAGATCCACATGCAGTAAATGTTGATCAAGATTTGGCTATTAAACTCGTGATTCCCAAATATGATGGAAAATTGAAACCGGATGAGTTCATGGATTGGTTGGTGTGTGTTGAAAATATTATTGTACATAAGCCAATGACGGGTGGTCATAAAGTTATACTGGTAGCAACTCAATTATGCAACTATGCTGCGATATGATGGGCCGAGTTGCAAAAGAAGAGAAGAAACCAACAAATTAACCCCGTTGACACATGAACCGAGATGAAAAATCTGTTGAAACAAAAATTCCTTCCTGTCAATTACTCTAGAGATCTGCATTCAAATTTTTCAAGATTTGAAACAAGGATCTAAGATAATTGTTGAGTATTCTGAGGAATTTATGACCATGCAAGCTCGTTGTGGGTTGAATGAAGATGATGGTGTATTAGTTGACAGATACTTTCATGGGCTTAGACTAGACATACAACACATTCAAACATTTTGATAATGTTGATGAGATCGTCCAGCCTGCTATCAAGGCCGAGAATATTGCAAATCATAGGGTCAGGAAATTTAATGCATCTAAATGGGTTGTGTGGAAGAATTCATGAATACCAGATTCTAAACCAAGTGGTTCATCGGAGAAAGTTTTCAACAAGCCCGAAGGTCAAAATAGGATCACATGCTTTAATTGTAAACAAGGGCATCATGCAATGAAATGTCCCAAACGCATCCACCTCATTGAGAATGAAAGTGATGTGAAAGATACTCTAGATGATCCTAAAGAGAATGAAACAGAGGATGTAAAGGATATTGGGCCCGAGGAAGGTCTTGAGTCTCTCATGGTCATCACAGAGACTACCTCAACTACTGAGAAGAAGTGGTTGCGAGATAATATTTTTCGCTCAAAAGGAATAGTCAATGGTCAAGAATGCACGGTAGTCATTAATGGAGGAAGTTGTCAGAATATTATGTCCCAAGCTCTTGTGGATCGATTATAACTGAAAGTTCGAAAGCATCATCGTCCTTATTTTGTTAGATGGTTAATGACAGGTGATGAAGTGCAAGTGCGGTATGCATGCTTAGCTACCTTTTCTATTGGTGAAGATTATACATATACAGTTTGGTGTAATGCGGTACCCATGGATGGTTACGATATTTTGTTAGGTCAACCCTGGATGTATGATAAGAATGGCACTAATGGCATGCACAACAACACATACACATTCATTCATGATGAAAAGCAAGTCACACTCTTTCCTATGAAGCCGACACCACCAAAGAAAGGATCAAGTTCTTATTTCACCAAGGAAGCACTTCAAGTACACACTGTATACAAAAGCAACATCAAGAAGACGAGCTGAGTCCGAGGTCGAACTCTTTTCCAACCTGGGGGGAATGATGTAGCAGCAATACCACATCGTTGCAACAAGGCTCGTGGGCCACATGTGGGACCCATGAAATTCTGATTTTAATTGTTATTAGTTTTATTTTTAGCAAAGAGTATGATTAGGATTGTTTCTATGGCTAAGTTTCTTTTATTATATATACAGCATTGTAGAGATTGGTAATCTCAGATATTTGAGTTAATAGAATTTTCCCTTTGTGGGCTTATCGTTAGAGAGTGTCTTCATCGTGTGATTGTTCCATCGGAACCCTAATTATGCCCCGGCACTTCCGATCCTAACCCTAGGATTGCATCACAAAGTTGTTAGTAGCTTTTTAGGTCTAGTGGATTGTTTGAATGCTATAAAAGCTGAAGTTTTTGCTCTTTTAATTGGTTGTCGTGAGTTGCGTTGTTTGGGAGGTTCTAATGCTATTGTTGAAGGCGATTCTTTTTTGGCAATTCATTGGGGGTCTGGAAAGACTTCTTTTCCTTTGAGATTGGCGGATTGGGTTGAGGAGGTTCAAGATGTCTCAAGTCTGTTGTAGGTTTCTTTTTAGCATGTTCTTAGGGACGCTAATTTCGAGGCGGATATTCTTGCAAAGGAGGGAGTTTTTCGCTCCTCTTTGACTTTTGATGTTTAGTTTTAATTTTTGCTTTTAGTTTCTGTTTTTGTCCTGTAATTTTTGTACTTTGGGAGCAAGCAATAAAATTTTAATGTTATAAAAAAAAGTTTGGAAGACCCTGCTACATCATATTGCATTCTAGATTATTTGCTTGGGATGGACTTAAATTGGGTATTCCATTTAGAATTTCTATAGTCAAATTTGTGCAATACCTGAATCCTATTTCCAACCTGAGTGCAAATATAATGGTAATTTAACAATATATTTATCATTTGTTGTTGTTGTTGTTGTTTTGACTTTTGTGTGTGTGTGTGTGTGTGTGTGTGTGGAACATGTCCCTTATTTAAAGAGACAAGAGCTTAAAAGCTTCACTACATGTGCTAGATCCTGGAACTTGTTACATCGCATTGTAATCTAGATTATTTGCCAAGCATGGTCTTATATTAGATGTTCTATACTCAAATTTGTGCAATACCTGAATCTTTTTCAATGGAATGCAACTGTAATGGTGAGAAATGCTTCAACACCTCTCCGGGATGATCTTACCACACTCATCTTGCTATTTTCAACAAATAGCTTTTTACTACACAGCACAAAAAGGAGCCTTTTGTCATTCTTGAGACTTAAGGAAAACAATCTTGAACTTCATTTATTTTAATTACAATCAAGGATCAAAATAGCGGCTGTGGCAGGCATAGCAGCTAGTGGCCAAAATGCTACGTAGCGGCGTAGCGGTGTGAAATTTTTATGTGGTGAAAAAAATTCAAATCTGTTGTTGCAGCCAATCTTGTGATTTTTTTTTATATTTTTTTTAACACTGATCTTGTAATTTTTTAGTAATTTGGAACCATATAAGGGTAGAGACAACTTTAGGAAAGACTATTGAGGAGAAGAAATAGGAAAAATAATATTTTAAATTAAAATTGATTGGCTCTATCAGGTTTTAGACCGTAGTGCTGCTATTTTAAAAGTAGTGTAGCAGCATGAACTGCTACGGTCGATAATGCGGCCGCTACGCTATTTTGAACTATCATAGTGTAGTTAAAAAGAAATTAATCCAGTGTCCTTTTGTTTTGGAATGGTACAAGTTTTCACTGCATTAGCCACTTCTATCAATGTTTGTCCAGTGTGTTTATTTTTATTTTTGAGAACTTTGGAAATAGATAATTGTTTAATATTTGCTATGTCATCATGCTGGTTTGAGTGCAGGTATGTTGCAGTTGTGTGGCCAGATATCTGTTTGTTTTCTGTCTATCAGGTTAAGGACTGGTCTGTTGTTGATTCGGGAACTGGAAGGCTGTTAGCTTGGGATACATGTCGTGACAGATTTGCATTGCTAGAGACTTCATTACCACCCAAAATACCAATCATCCCCAAGGGGGGTTCATCTCGAAAAGCAAAGGAAGCAGCAGCAGCAGCAGCTCAAGCTGCAGCAGCAGCAGCTAGTGCAGCTTCGTCTGCCACTGTTCAAGTGCGAATCTTACTAGATGATGGGACCTCAAATGTTATATGTAGGTCTATTGATGGCCGTAATGAACCGGTATGGATTGCACGACCTGAAACAAATTCTATTTTTACATCCATAATATTTCTAGAAAAAATATCATTTTTTCAATTTTTTGGCCATGTTTAATAACTTTATCTTCGTAAAGTTTTCTATCTCTATATATTTTGTTCTATTGTGCTCCTTTTGAGTATATATATATATTATTTTTTTTTCTCTTTGGTATTTACTTCTAATTAGGTGTGCTGTTTAAGGCTTTGGGTTTCCCAATTTTCATTAGTTTATATATCTGACCAATTGTTAGTCATTTTTCGTGAACTACATGGAACAAGTTATATTTTGAAGTAGAACTTTTATTCTAGTGGCGAAGGCCTCAAGTGGAGAGCTTTATGTACAAGCATTTGATCATCATTTACTATGAAAGAAAAATCTGTGTATATCTTAATTTGGGGGATCCTTCATGGGCTTAATCATGAACTCGCCTATTTATTCTAACCTCAATTTTTGATGTTATGTAGCCTTCTACATTATCAATTAACACCTTTCTTTCTCTTCTTTTCTTATTCTTATGATGTTGTTTTGTGGATGCTGCCCATCTTGGAAATCACCTACTGTTTTTTCCCCTCTTTATAGTCTTAATAAACTTCATAGTTACCCTTAAAAGGGAAGAAAGAGATGAAAGGCGAGTGCAATGTTCATAGAACTTGCTGCTCTGCATAATTTGAATTCTTGCAGTAAGTACTCTCCAAATTGTTACTTGTGTTAATAAATAGTAGGAGGCTTAACTATTTCAGAAAATTTCCAGAAACATTTTTTGCCTAAAAATGATTAAAATGTGCAGACTTTTACTTCTTAGCTCTTGATTTTTAGTCAAATTTTGAATTTGTTGCATAATTTGTTTATTGTAGGTTATTGGTTTGCATGGTGGTGCACTTCTTGGTGTTGCATATAAAACATCACGGAGGGTTACCCCTTTGGCCGCAACTGCCATTTCAACACTTCAGTCCATGCCATTATCAGGCTTTGGCAGTAATGGGGCTTATTCGTCTTTCTCAACAGTTGATTCTTCAGTTGCTGAAGCTGCACCGCAGAATTTTCAGCTATACAGGTGCGAAAGGAGTTCCATAATGTGCTTAGACTTATTTTCAGATTATCCATCATATTTCTCATTTTAATGCATTTGTTTACAACATGAGCTTAAAGTAGTTTTCCTACCAATAGCAATTCGCTATCCATATTAGCGAGCGATTATTTACGTCATTGTTAATGATCTTTCTGTCGTTTTGTGATTGCTTTTGTTGGCCATTTCCAAGGCACATGTCACAGTACCCTATAGGATATTAGAATGGACAATGTTCTCTTCTCCCTTGGGATTATTGCCTTCTAAGTCTTTTTTACCTTTTTTTAATAACAATAATTGTTAAAATTTTGCAGTTGGGAAACTTTTCAACCTGTGAGCGGTCTCCTTTCCCAGCCAGAATGGACTGCTTGGGATCAAACTGTTGAATATTGTGCTTTTGCGTACCAGCAGTATATTGTTATATCTTCCTTGCGCCCTCAATATAGATATCTCGGGGATGTGGCAATCCCATCTGCTACTGGCGCTGTTTGGCATCGCAGACAGTTGTTTGTTGTCACACCAACAACAATCGAGTAAGATATTGTGACTACACTTCTGTAACTTTCATGCAAGGTCTTTCAATAATGTTGCATCTCAATATGCCTTTTGTCCATGGATGAGTCGCAGAGATTTGCATGATACTAGCATTTTTATCTTGAGTTCTCATACATATTTGTCTGTCACTCTGACTCTTGTACCATGCGAAAAAGGCTAGTATGTTTACAATGGAGGCTAGTAGGGGGGTTTATGGTATTTTTGGTAAATTTTATTATTTTGGGAAAGTAAGGGTTTGGGGATGCTATGTAAGTCATTATTATGTTTCTAATGAGAAATAACACGAAATCAAGTTTCTCTTTGGGTTCTGTTCTAGTTTTGTCCTTGTGAATTTAGGGTTTTGATCTTTAGGTAAAAGACAATGATTTACTTCCTTAATCCTTTTACACTACTGTTACAACACTTTCCAATGCTTTATATATCAGTTCTTTTATGTGGCTTTGTTGGGTTATTATTAACTTGCATGCAAATGACAAAAGTCACAGATTATTGTAAAATTATTGCATGGCATGATGTTTTGTATATTGTGAAGGTCGAGACCTGATTGTGGGGATCGTCTGCTATGGTATCCTTCTTCAGATTAATAAAATTACAACTATCATAAAAATAAAAAAAAATAAAAAAAAAACCTGAAAAAAATGCCAACAATTTACTGTCTGTAATAAGCATACAGGTGAAGAATGGTCAATTATATTTCATTCATATTAGCTCATTGTATTGTAGGACTGTACTTGTCTTTCATTAAATTTATTGGTGTTGTGTTACTACTTGCAACTTCTTTCCTAATGCTTTATTCATAAGTTAAACTGTAGTGCACTTCTTTTAGATGTGTTTTTGTGGATGCTGGAGTCGCACCTATTGATTTGGAAACTAAAAGAAGAAAGGAAGAGATAAAAGCCAAAGACGCACAGGCTAGAGCTGTTGCTGAGCATGGGGAGTTAGCTCTGATTGCAGTTGAAGGCCCACAAGCTGTTACTAATGAAAGAGTTTCATTGAGGCCCCCTATGCTGCAGGTGTTCACAATTTAAGGATCTTCTTTCTTTTAATTTTTCGTTTTTTTACAACTGATTGTACTATGTGATACTTATCCAACTCAATTTTGTTTCGGAACCTTAATAATCTGATAAAATGATGAAATCTATCAGAACAACATACTTTTTCACCATGAATCATTGCTGTTAGAAGACTGGGGAAACCTAATCCACTAAATCTGGCAAATGTATACTAGATCCACCAACATATGCACACTTTTTTTTTCTTTTCCAGAACTTACTGTTTTCTCCATATTTTGACTCCGATCATTGGTCAGTTCCTTCACTCCCCCCACCCCCCATCCCCACACCCCACCCCACCCCCCCACCCCCCCCCCGCAAAAAAAAAAAAAAAAAACACAGACAATATAATTAAATTATTTTTTGTTACAGTATACCTCTCCTATACTATATAGTTTTCTTTTATAAATACAGTCACTTTAAAAAAAAAAAACATAATTAAATGATTTATGGTCTTTGTTGTATGTGAGGTTGAGTATGCCTCTTTGTTTCATTATTCTTCACAAAAGTAAATACGGTTACTGTTTCTTTCAGGTTGTGCGGTTAGCTTCCTTTCAGCATCCTCCATCTGTTCCTCCATTTATAACATTGCCAAAGCAGTCAAAAGTAGATGGGGAGGACGCAGTGCCAGCAAAAGAGTCAGAAGAAAGAAAAGTTAGCGAGATAGCTGTTGGCGGTGGAGGTGTGTCAGTGGCAGTTACTCGCTTTCCTCCAGAACAAAAACGTCCTATAGGACCCCTTGTTGTGGTGGGTGTTAGAGATGGGGTCCTTTGGCTAATTGATAGGTAATCCATGCATCATTTTCTAAATTATATTCTGAAATTTGCTATGCATCCAAAATCATTAATATTGCAAAGATCCTGGATATTGCAAAAATTCTAAGCACAGAGTGGATGGGATCTCTTCTTGTGTAGGCTCGCTTCTGTAATTGGGCAAGTCTTTCGTAAATGTTGTTTCTGGGGAGTTGATATGCTTCTCTTATACTGCTCTCTTCTCTTATCTTGTATCTTTCTTTCTCATGATAAAATATTTTTATATCAGAAAAACAAATGTATAGCATATGAGATTCACATATTATCAATCTACTTTTTGATTCATCTCCGGGTTTTGGGTTGACATATTTAAATTGAGAAAAAAGATTGATAGTCTGCAGATTGATGATCATGAGTCCTGCCTGAAATAGTGACACCTCCCTTGAGTTGTGTGGGGAGTCCATTTATTTTGGGTCAGGAACTGACATATGGTGCCCGGGTTTGGTTAATTAGTGGAGGTTTTACCTGTTATGATTTTCTCTGAGTTGGCTCTTTCAAACTGAGGAAAAGATTGGCAGTCTGCAGGCCAATGATCCTAACACTGCCTTCATGCTCATCTACTCCTGAATCAACTGTTTTTGTTGAATGCTCTCTCTCTCTCTCTCTCTGTATTTTTTTCCTGGTAGACTGCTGCACTAGCTGTCTCTATTGACTTACTTCCAACGTTTTGAGCAGTGCTCAAACCCCTGTACTTCTGATGGGAGTGGATGTCCCTACCACCAAGTGATGCTTGCAGGGACAGAAATTCTTTCATTTGATAGAGTGTAATGCTTCTAACCACCATTGTTCTTTGCCACAGATACATGTGTGCCCATGCTTTGGCTTTAAGCCATCCGGGTATTCGTTGCCGGTGTCTTGCAGCTTATGGAGATGCAGTTAGTGCAGTAAAATGGTATGCATTAATAAGATCCTCATTTATGAAGCATATTCTAGAAATATCTGAGCTAAGCATGGAGCATTGTTCTATACAGGGCAAGTAGGCTTGGAAGGGAGCACCATGATGATTTAGCTCAGTTCATGCTCGGGATGGGATATGCTACTGAGGCACTTCACTTGCCTGGGATATCAAAGAGGTTGGAAGCTGGAACCATATTATATGTGATCCTTAAGGCCGAAGTTGGTATTGTTTTGAAAATTCAAGTTTGTTAAGATGCAGATTTTGGATATGTACCAGTACATCAGCAGGATCCTTCATTGGCTTGTTCTTTCTTGAGAAAAAGGACTTTTGGAAAACCTGTTATTGTGGGGTTTTGCAGAAGAACCCTGCAGGTTACAGAATGACGAGGACAGCTGATGTGTCAACTCTGGCCTGAAGAATCTTTCTTTAAGAAACCCAGTTTTTCAGAATTTCTCAATTCTAGACAATTCCTGATGCTTTAAGTCATTTCACTACCAATTTGCTGAACTGTTCAATATTTGGCCAAATATTTGCTATTTATCGGCTTTGATTTTTTTTTTTTTACTTACTGCTCTATTGGCTATTTACAGTTATGATGAGCATATAATCTTGTTTTTGGGATCCAAATTCATTAGGTTATCCAAATTCATTAATTAGTATGTATTGATGTTCCTCAGGTTGGAATTTGATTTGGCCATGCAAAGCAATGATCTGAAAAGAGCACTTCAGTGCCTTTTGACAATGAGCAATAGCAGGGATATTGGGCAGGATAATGTAGGGACAGATGTGACTGATATTCTTAGTCTAGCAGCTAAAAAGGAGACACTTGTGGATGGTGTTCAAGGAATTGTGAAATTTGCGAAGGAGTTTTTGGATCTAATTGATGCTGCGGATGCCACTGCACAATCTGATATTGCCCGTGAAGCTTTGAAAAGGCTAGCTGCTGCAGGTTCTGTCAAGGGAGCTCTGCGGGGTCAAGAGTTGAGAGGACTAGCATTGCGTCTTGCCAATCATGGAGAGCTGACACGCCTTAGTGTAATGCTTGAGTTATCAATGTTTTGGCTTTAAAATGTCTGTCTGGTGTATCTATCAAAAGCTGAGGGGCCATGTGATAGAAAACTCTTATTGTTACAAAACCTTTACAATATCTAACATGGTCCCTAATAGTGGATAGCTCATATTCTGGATGTTCTCTTACAAATTGCCAAGTCCCCATTGTTCTTCTGATTAGAAATTTTGGACTTGTGATTTGCAAGAAAGCTCCTGCAGAACAATCCCCAAAAGCTGTCCTGTTGCAGGGAGGGTTGTACATGGGCTGGGCTTGCACTTTGAAAAACCTGAATTGCAAATAAACTAGCCTTAAAGCCTGGCTCCATCCTAGCCCATGTACAATCCTAGTTGCAGCCTTCAGGATCATGTTCTGTCTTTAAAAGGTTTTATAAGCTGTCTGGTCTATCTATCGCAAGTTAGGGCCATTTGAGATAGAAAGTTCTCATTACTGCTGAATTCTAAAAAAGTCTGCAGCAGTCATCTTTTTGATGTGCTCTTGCAAAATTGTTGAATTTTGACGTTTTTGTCTAATAAGAAGTTTTGAGTTCATAATCCGCAGGAGGTACTCCTGTAGAGTGATCGCTAAAAGCAGTCCAGTTTTAGGCTTGTGTTTCTGACCTTGTTAGGAATTTCAATCATTAAAAAGTTTGTCAAATGTGCACTTTAAAATACTCAATAATTTTTTTTTCTTTTCCATAATTTTGACTAGCACTCTGTTCATCTCAATTTTGACACAAGGCTTTGCACATATTCCAGGGGCTGGTAAATAATCTGATCACAGCTGGCCAAGGTCGTGAAGCAGCATTTTCAGCTGCAGTTTTGGGAGACAATGCTCTAATGGAGAAGGCATGGCAGGACACAGGGATGCTAGCTGAGTCTGTGCTTCATGCACATGTGAGTATCTAATCATTTTACTTATGAAACTTAACTTTACGGTGTTAAATGCCAGAGCTTCTTAAAAGATATTCACCAAAAAGTCATGTCAACCACTTAGCCCAAAATGAAAGGTGAGCAAATAGAATGTGTGGCTCCTGAGGCTGCAGGTTGTAAGAAATTGAAAAACTTGTCTATGTAGAAAAATCATCATCATTATCGGGAGCATATCCCATCTTTCTATAGAACTCGAATTATATTGTGGTAAATTCTTATTGCGGACTGCCATGCCGACAGAGCCCTGCTTTGCACTAGGACTTGAGGCTGGCACATGAAGTACTGGAACATGATATTGTTATATAAATGAAACATAATATAGAACTCATAATTTTCTCTACCCTACTAAATCATGGGGAACCACCTGTGGTGATCCAAAACATTAATATTTAGATGAACCCATGGTGGATATGACTCCCTGAATCTCCCTCCCCATAGGATGATTCTAACAATTCAATTGGGTTTCTGCTTAAAGTGAACTATTTGACTGTGTTCTAGGGCTCATCTTTTAAGGGTGTACTGGGTCTATGTCTATTCCACGAGGGGGCCCACCAGTTTGTAGCTTACAGTAAAGATAGATCACGACTGTACCATTTATGGGGCTCATATAAAGTGCCGTCTCCTTCACTTGATATTATTTAATATTTGCTTTGTTTAAAATCCTATGCTAAAGTGCCTGAAGTGTATCTGCAAGTATTCGTGAATTCATGGATGAAATCTCAAGGGCCATAAGTTCTTGAAATCTACCTTGGTTTGAGTCCTCTTGCATAACCATAGTTTTGATTTTTCTGAATATTTCCAGGCACATGGGCGCCCAACACTGAAGAACTTGGTTCAGATGTGGAACCAGATGCTTCAGAAAGAGCTTGAGCACTCTCCATCAGTGAAAACAGATGCCGCTGCTGCATTTTTGGCTTCATTGGAGGAGCCCAAGCTTACGAGTTTGGCAGAAGCTGGAAAGAAACCTCCTATTGAAGTTCTTCCTCCAGGGATGCCATCTCTGACGGCTGCACCCATTAGCATTCAAAAGAAGCCCATGCCTGCAGGACAGAACACCCAGCAACCGCCTGCAAAGCCATTGGCTTTAGAAGCACCACCTACGGCTGCTCCACCAGTGAGCACGCCGCTACCACAACAACCAGGCAGCGACCCCCTTACAACACCTGTCAGCTCAGCACCTCCACCACCAGTGAGTGATACAGTTGCAGCACCTACGAGTGATCCAGCTACAGAACCTGTGAGTGATTCTGTGTCTCCAACAGCGAACGTTCCACCATCACTTGAGGAGGCTGCTTCCTAGATGCGTAGATATCCGTGCTATTCAAGCCTCTCTTTTTTATTCTTTTGGGTTCATCAACCCAAGCCGGGATGCATTTTCACTTGTATAATTTTTTGTTTGGTTCTTTGCATTTAATTTCGTTATTTAATGTTTTTTTTTTTTTTCCTTTTATCGATCGTAATCCTCATGGTTATGTATTCCAGATTTGCCCATGAGATTACTGGTAGATATATGTATGGTTTTTGTATGATTTAACGTTGGGTTTGGCAATTTGGAGGTGAGTTCAGGTTTTTTTTTTGTTCTCCAAGATGCCCATGGATGAAGCTCTAGCTAATAGGTGGAATCATTTCTTCCAAAGAGTAAATGATGGTAGATTTAAAGGTAACACATTGGTACAGATGACTCCCGCTTACTGTCAGGGTAAATGATATCAGTGTTGGATTTCTCAAGCCAGGATCAGTGTTAGGACCTTGAGGAAAGCTAAACTTGACCTGACAGAGTTGACTAAGCCAGATGTAAAGTGACTCAGCCAAAAAAAAAAAAAAAAAAATGCTACTAGTATTGACTCATTCAGTATTTAGTTGGCACAGTCTAACCCAGCTGAATTGTCCAGGTTTTTCGCATCCTTCTGAATGGAACTGACTAGTGAATTGAAACTTGAGAGAGAGAGAGAGAGAGAGAGAGAGAGAGAGAGAGAGAGAGAGAGAGATGCCTTGTATAATTGAGTTACTTTAATTGGATCATGAGTTAAGGGGTTAGGATGATCTAATTGGATTAGAATTTTGCACACAGGTGTGTCTCATCCTGGCCTTTCGATCCCTACTCTTAGCCATTATTGTTGTGGCCCTTTTGGGCCCCATAAGTGAGGTTGCATGGGTCTCACACGATAAGGGCATGTGCGAGAGGAGGCCCCATACCCTTAGGGTAGACTTCATCTCATATATATATATATATATATATATATATATGTATATATATATATTTAAGGGTTGATTGCCCTGATTACAGAATCCTTATACAATTGAAATACAAAATTATAGCTACCTAATATAGAAAGTGTACCATAGTTAGGACTAGACTAATTAATTGTAACTGAACTGAAATACAATAGCTAACTTAAAATACAATTGGGGCCTAGATTGGCCTGCGCATGTGAGCTTGATTGACATCTCCTACCACTAGGAATGGATCACTGGTTCCTAAACTTTTTCTGATGCCCATGGGTTAGTAGTAGTTGAGCCTGTGTCTGAAACTCTTATCAAATCTCCACCTGCAAGTGACAAAAGGGTTGTTTGTTTTCATGGAATCCTGTCACAAATTTCACAAACCTGTGGATTCCCAGGAATCCTTGCATTTTGGTTACAGTCCAAAGTAGATTGTGGAATCCTCATGTCTGGTTCTAAGCCTTACTTTCATGCGCCGAAACAATTGGTTATCTACTCTACTGGTATTGTCCCAAACCAGTATGAACTGGCTGAGAATGAACACCTGAGGGTCATATATAGCATAGTATACTGACCTTCTCATCTATCACTAGAGTCTTAACAACTAGAATGTCTTGGCCAACTTTTTGAAATATTAATGCCACTCTCATCCACTAAAAGATGATCTACCCAAAAAAAAAAAAGGGTCCCTACAAGATGAGGAATTGGGATGAGGATTCTGCCAAATCTCCTTTCAAAGTGGGAACATCATTATGGAAATGAACTAGTAGTTTATATCCCCCAGGACCCTCACTCCTTGCCCAGGAGGGTGCATTAGGTACGGCCACATGTGGCACATGAGCCACACCAAAAGTCTTAACAAATCTCTCTCTCTCTCTCTCTCTCTCTCTCTCTCTCTCTCTCCAACTAATTTTTTCTGACCATATGGACCTAACTTGTCCTTTTTATCATGAAAAAGTGGCTAAGATTGAATGGAGAATGATCCTAGCTAAATGTGAAGGATTATTTATTTATTTTGTTCAGTTTTCCCAGTGATCAGGACATAGGAAGTAAAAGGGCTCCCACCAGGGTTCGAAACCTAGTGGGAGCTATGGGAGCGGGCGCCTTATCAACAAGGCCAGCCCTCTATTCCCCAAATGTAAAGGCTTTAAGACTTTACTATATCATTGTATAAAACGAGGTTTGTTGGGTGAATATTATGGGGCATGTTTGTGTATATTATTGGAAAATCAGTTCTGCAGACTCTTTTCTCTTATGTGGAAAAAAAAATTTCCATCCTTTCCCCATAGAAAAAGTTTTTTTTTGGTAGAATTGCGGAAAATTTAGTTCATTTTTGTAAAAAAAAACAGCCGCTTCTGATGTAGATTTCACTCTAGTGTGAAAAAGCATTTATTCAAGCATCCCTTTTTCTGTAGAAAACCAGGGTACAAAGTGCCCTTAAGCTCACTTTGGTATATATGAGGGTGTGCATTCTTGTGCCTCAGTGGAGAATTTCTATCTACTTCATATAAACGATGACAACTCAATGTGTGTGCCCTGCTATAGCCTCATTTGGGTTACATGTGCAATTCAATGAGCCTGCTCAAGTTGTTCAAAAATTGAAAAAAGAGGGTATTATGCTCTGCATGTCAGAACTCAGAAGACCTCACAGATTTACTGTAAGAGTAAGCATTGATGCTACTGGGGTACAACTTTGCATTTCACTCGCATTTCTGTGTAGAAATGGTACCGTAGATATTACTTTTCTCCATATCTTATTCCGCGATACTTGCATAAACATGTTATCAACAGTGTTCTTTTTTCGAATCTCTTTTTGAATACCCTTTCGAGGGAAAGTGAAACTTAACATATGGTTAGACAGCACTGAGACCCAAGACTTACTTTTACCCAAAAGAAAAAAGACTCAAGACCTACAGCCTAGCACTCCAATTCACTACATACCTCTGTGCCTTCTGGAAACTCAATTCACAACCAGCTCATTCTTTTGAAAAACCTACAATAAAAATTATATCATGAAAGTAGAATTCATGTGAAGGTGGACAAAGTGGAGTTCTAGTTCTAACTCCTGCTAACAGGAAAAAAAAAAAAGTCACTGCTGTCAGTAGCTGAACCAGTTGGCCTGGGGTGGGGGGCACTATGTAACAAAGGAAAATCTTGGGTGGCCAGTGTGAAAAAAGCCATAAGTAGCTGGGAAACGGATAGAAGTTGGTGGGGGTGATAAGGGGATTGGAGGTTGGATAGACTGCATGTACTCACTATTGAGCTTTAGCTATTTGCTAGCAGGATATCTAAATTCACCTAATAGTGTTACTTAATTAAACTTCCAAATGCCCAAGTTACCAGCATTTTGAGAGTTGGGATTGGGAGAATTCTATAAGCTAAAAGTGGCAATGCATAGATTAGACTTTTGAGATCTCATTAATGAAATAGAAAATTTCAAATGCTGGGAGACGACAACTAACATTGCTGTCGAAAATCCCAACATTTGGGATTTAGAGGTACTTGTGATAAATTCCTCCAAACAAACACACCCATGGGTAGTCCCTACTTCCACTTTGCAACACATCTATGAAAGGGGTTACTACAGAAACTGTCACAATTGTTTTTTATTTTTTTTGGGCCCTTGAGACACAGATAATTTGGATCATTTGCACACTTAATTGGTGAGTTTCTTGAAACCATGTAAATTACCCATTTTACCTTATCTGATTCTAAATGTAGAGCATAAGAATAGCAGGAACTTGTTCAGTAGGTATACATGATGATGAGGCTATATATGTTTTGTTCAATCCTTAAAACATTTCGTACAGACATGATGCATATACTCTTGGAAACAGAAAAACTTCTACTACAGTGTAACAATCCCAGTCATGGGGTGGTCAGTGGTGTCTTCTCTTTTAAAACATCCATATATAATATATATTATGGATATCCTGTCACTTTTCCATCACATCTAAAGTGGGTCCCACTACAGAGAAGCTTTGGATCAAATCATAGTTCCTTTTTCAAGGGTCCCTACCTATACGGGATCCTTGACACTGTTGTGTACCATTGTTCCCTGGCGAAGAACATGGACCAGTCTGAGTACCATCATAGCCCATGGACTGTCAATAAATGACTTTTAAGACCATGTTACTTGGGACCAATGTCCTTTTTTCCTCCTGATTCTGTTGTTTTCTTTTTTATGTTTTTAGAATGAAGATATCTAAAAAAGATGAAAAGAATTTAAAAAGAAATGCATTACTAGGGCTCAATTTAAAAAAAAAAAAAAATGCATGGTTAGGGCTGGTTTTGGATAAGGAAAAAGTGATTGGTGGGAAGTTTTTAATAGATGTAAAGGTTAAGAGAAAGGTAGAAGAGAGGGGATTCCTTTGTAGAAAATCACCATTTCTCTCTACTAGTAATCCTCTACTTTGTTTGGGTTTGAAACAAGAAAGCTGTATAGGCCAAGGTCTCTCTCTGCAAATAAGAGTGGTACATATGTCCCCACTGGGTAAGACAATAAAGAGGCCTGAACTACACTCAAATACAACTTTGGTCCATTAAATGGGGTAAGAACCAGACCCAAATCACAGAAAAAAACAAGTTTTACAAAAATATAGTATTTTTACACTAGAAATACACAAGTAGAAAATCCTCTAAACTTTCTTAAAAACAAATATGAACCAATTAAAAACAGTTGAACTGATTGGACCCATCTTTAATCACTTTAAAGCAACCTTTTAATTTTCCTAATCAATTTCATGTCAAAACCGAACTGGGTTAAAAGGCATGGATGAATGCACCGGTTCACTGTCCAGTGTGGTTTTTTTAAAATCCTAGTGGAGCGAAATAAGTTGTAAGTTTAGCTTGACTCGAGAACAAAGGTATAACCCAGTTAGTTGAATATTCTATTTTCACCTAACTATCTAGCGCTTGATCCTTGTGTTTTCTTCTTGGATAAGCAAGTTTCTCTCTCCGCTCTAATAGGCAAGCCTTTTTCTTGTAGCTAGAGATCATACCCGGGTCTACCAACGATAAGACAAGTGCCTCACTACTGATTCAACAATGACAAATGAGTATTCGAGTATGGACCCAATTAGACCCAATCCTCAGCGAAGCAATCAATTAACCCAAAATGGTCCTTCAAGTAAGGAGGAGGTAATAGGAGTTTCTTTTACAACCTTTGATAGATACAAGCCTCACACAATGGGCCATCTTCAAAATTTCACTTTCACCATACTTAAAAGGCAGTACAAGTTCCACGTAAGCTGTTGGGAGATGCCCCATTTGATGACACACCAGATGGTACTTCACATGCCACCTTCCAACTTTAAACACCCATCTCCATCACACCAGCAGCCCATGGCCCACTTTCCTTCTTGGACCCTATTTCACCAAATAAAATAACAATAAAAGAACCCCTCTTATCCACAGGACCCCTCATAAAAGAAAATGAGGGCATCCCACATCTTTGGCCCTTGCCTTATCCTAACCTGCTCAAAATAACCAACTTGAGAGGAAGGGAAAAAGAGTTGCATGACATGAACATGCAGGTATGGGATTTTAGATAGAATGAGATTAGGGCTTTGCATGGTTTGGGCCAAACAGAATCACGTGGGCTCTCTCAGTAATGAGAAAGAAAAAGAGTGAGGCAATTAATTGGATGGAGGGAGAGTGGGCCATCTACATGTTGGGAAGATGCCTCATTAAATGTGTGGTAAGAGGAGGTAGGTATGGTAGTTAGTGAGTCTACCTCAGATCAGAGCCACATGCACTCTGCAAGGTGAGCAAGGAACAAGAATCTTCTCCTTAGTGCCTACATTGCTCCTTTTTGGATACACCCAATAGTAGGACCATGGCCTACTACTTAATTTTATTCAATCTTGTGTACTTGTTGGGTTATTTTCTATTTTCCATTTTAGCTTTTATAAGTTTCAACTTGTGTAGTGTATCTGGCTGAAAATACATTAATGAAAATATATTCTGGAAAAAACTCAAATCAAAGGAAAAAACTGATAAATTATTTGAGAGGCTTATGTCACTTGGGAAAAAAAAAAATGAACAAACTACTTAAGTATGAGAGTCAATGATATAATTGTAAAGAGAGATGCATTACTTTTGAACCATAAGTGGATGGGCAAATGTAATAGAGTTAAAAGTAAAAATGAGATTTTACTTTAATGAAATATGATATGGTTTTATTTTCACAATATAAGTGGTTTCTCGTTTTTTATGAATAATACTCCACATTGGATGGGACAAATAGACAAACATGGGATAGATGATTGGAGGACATTCATGGTGCATCTATCCCTCACCATAGGAAGAGGGCACTTTTCCTTTTTTGCACATGAATTCTCATTTTGTATTTCACCCTATGTACTTGAAATCTCCCTGTTGTACTTGAAAATCACTATTTATGGAAGCATCCATCACCCTATGGTGAGGGGATGGATGCTCATGAATATTCTCCATAGATGATTTTCATTGTTTTCTACACCAAGAAGGATTACAAAGTTTTTAAAACGTTTCAATATTGCATTGTTCATATAAGAAAAATTGAGATTTTGAAAATTTTCACTCCTTTTGGTCCCTGATGTGGCATCTTACAAAACATTGGAATGATATGGTGCATTGAAAATAAGAACTATTTTAAACTCCCATTCCATCTCTATTCAAGCTAGTCAATGAAAGCAAGTTGGGAGGGAAAAAAAACAAAAGTACTTTATATCTAATGGAGGAAATTGTCTCCAAAGAAGATATCTTGATCAACAGATATGACTCTCCAACAATGCCACCTCAGTTCGACGTGTCGCTGACATGGCACCTATTCCTGATGACACAAGAGAGGAACCCATTGATAAGAAAAAGGGAAAAAAAATTTATTTTGGTTGAATTTGAATTCAATAAAAACCAGTTTTTTCTTGACATTAACAAACCAAACAAGGAAAGCATAGGTGAGGAGAATGAGTTGTATGATATATTACATGCCAACAAGAAGAAGATAAACAATTCTAGTACACAACATTACCTATTGGAACTATTTTATGATTCCATGGTAATCTAGAGCTTATTATAACAATATTCCAAACAAGAGCGTGGATTGGTGGATGGTTGTGTTTGCATACGGCACGAAATGGGCCACATGAACAAATGGCATTGGTGGGTGGATTCCATCTTGTAGGTTTGGACCATATCTACACGTAGACATGTTGTGGCAAGTCTCTACTTACAAGGATTTCCCTTGACTATTGTACTTCTTGACTATCTTTTACTAAAATTTGGTGTTGGGGTATCTTATATGTAGATCTCAATGTGTTCTATATATAGCATGCTTTTCACGTGCACACATGCTCATCTACGTAATTTGCGCATTGCATTGTCGGCACTACCTTAGGTCGTATTTTTTCTTTTTTCTTTGTTTTTTTCTATTGGAGGATTTTCAACCCTCTGTGCTGGACTAATCCCTCCAAATCCAGAGGGAAGCAAGGTAAACTCTCATGTGGCCCCAGTGTGGTAGTGCAGTTTCGAAATTACAACCTCCTGATGTAAATGTAGTCGTAGGCCAACTAAGCTACCCGTTGAGGTTTAAGGTCACATTATTTCATAACTATAAGATCATCCTAACACCGTGATCTTATAGCCCTCAAGTTTTGGTGATTTTAGGATATATTATATTTTTTTATTATTTAAGTCTAATGATAAGTCTCATTGGATTGGTGTGAGAAACATGAAATCAGTCATAAGAGGTAATTGTGCGTATCCATTCAGATTGATAATAGAAATCACTCACCGGGTTGTGCTCATCTAAGGCCTTTGTGGTTGAGTTCCCACGAAAACTCCTCTTTAAGGACAGGTATTTAATTGTAAAAAAATCTCACACGTTGAAGCTATAGCCAAACCAATGGCATATCAATGGTAAGGCATTTTAGTCTCACAATGCCGACTAAAGCCTATAAACAAATATATAGAATTAATTAAATGGATGTTGTAATAATTTTCTTTATTTAATTTTATGCCCATATCTTTAGTAAATTTGCGGAATACACCAACCCATTGATGAATTAGCTGTAATGCATCTCCACCCGCTCATTGATGAATCAGTGGTAAGGCATTACCCTTTCATAATATGCATGAGTGCATAAGTTTAATATTAATGTGTGTAAGTTTATTACTTATCAGAGTTGGAAGAAAATAAAAAACTGTGGAGCCAAATATTCATAAATTCTAGATTTGATTATCACTGTTTTTCTTCTTCCACAGTTTGATAAGGTTATGCCTTCACCAAATTTATTTGAATGGGAAGCTAATATAAAAATGTCACTGATGAAGTCATATGTCACTGCTGAAGCCATACATCCAAATCAACATTCATTTACGTATCCGGGGCATCCATTAGTATATATGGAGAGGGAGAGAGGGAGAGAACTTGGGTGAAATCATGCACACCAGCAAGAGACAGATAGTGGGCCATTTATAGAGTAATGCTATTTGGATAAATTTTTTGGACAGAAGTTTGGACATCTTATGGTATGACTTGAATATCTTAAGATATTCAAGCTATACCATAGAATTTGTCTTAAAATTAAAATATTTAAACCATATGATAGGATATGTCCAAAAAACTTGTACAAGTAAATTTTTTTTCATTTATATGCCAAGGACACCATAGAGACAATATAAAATAAAATTAAAAAAAAAGTCACCTGGTTCACATGATATCCAATGTATGGTTGAGATCATTTCATGATAAGGACATTTGTCAGGTTGAGAGGACCTGTCTTGCCGGCATTAAAAGTTAGTTCCTAGGGATTGATAGGAAAGGAGTCAAAAGGTCTAAAGACCTAGATGGTAGATGAGAACCTAAATTTTCTTGGGAATGAATTATCACTAAATGGGGTTGATGGTGTCTAATCATCTTCTATCAACAGAGTTTTTGATCATCATTCCTTGTTGATAAAGCTGGAGTTGGATTCATCATTCAAGGATGTATTGAGTCAAGTTAAGGTTGTGTCTATGTTGGACATGGAGACAGATCCAAACCCAGTCAAATTTTAATACCCTGGACCTAGAGCCCAATGGGAACCTAATTTATTAACAATGGGTTGGATCTGTTGGATCAAGAACTGAAACTGAGTCCAAATGACACTCTACATATATAAAGGAAGATCTTCAAAAAGGTATAAAACTTTTAACTCATTTTCAGAAAGCAAATGAAACTTTTAAAATCATTCTTTTGTACACTATTTTATTACTCTGTTACTCTTAATGCAATCTATATAATTGTTTATGGGTGAAGTGGCTTCATTTTTCAGTGGAAGAATCTGCCCAGATTACCATACTGAGGAAACAAATTAAAATCATTTCTTTTGTACCACTATTTTATTAAAATTGAAAGAAGGATGCACATGCCACTATGACATCATTGTTCTGTTTGCCCACAAGTTAAAAAAAAAAAAAAAATCATAAGCAAGTGGAATAAAATCAAAGATTGATTTGATTAATCAAATGAGATTTTTGCCACGTTTTTTTTTATCTTCTAATGTTAATGTTAAGGATTTTGGGATGTCCTGGAAATGATTCAATTTTAAAACATCTCCAATTCTTAAAAGATCCCTTTTCCATGAGAGACTTTAGAGATATCATAAAAAGTAATTTAAGTTTTAGATAAGGTTTGGTTTGAGCTGTTGAACACATTTGAATTGCTTCTTCATCTTATTATTCACTTTTCTTGTATAAATTGAGGAGTTTTTTTAATTTAAAGAAACAGATCAAGCCTCTCAAATTTATTAGAAAGTCAAAACCAACTTCTTACATCCACAGAGCAAGGCCTTGTGCCCAGCTACTCAGTAGACTTATATAAGCCCTTTAGAGCCAGTTAATGAATGTGGTTGAAAGAATCAACCTTACACACGCTGAATGGATAAGCTCACAAGAGAAAAAGCGGAGAGATCAGAATCGCGATGATGGTCGGCAGGATACTTCCACCAATAATCAAGATCTAAATATAGATCTTCGCATTTTTTGCGATGGAGCTGTGAATAAAGTGACTAACAAATTTAGGAGTGGGATGCATTGCTTTTTAGCAAAGAGTGGTAGCATATTAACAAGGCTATCCAAAAGAATTGAAGGAGATTTACACTATCATGGCAGAAATTCTGGCCATCGAAGAAGCTTTGGAATTGGTAATTCAAACATGGGGTGGAGGAAAAGTAGGTTTCTTAATGACTTTAAGATTGCTTATTGATTCAATAACAAAGTCTCAATACCCTTTTCCTTAGGAAATTTATGCCCCATTACAGAAGACTTAGGAAAAAAAAAGATGTCTTTACTGAGTGCACTTTACAGTGATTAGTAGAAGCATTAATAGTGAAGCACATAATCTGCGAGGGCGGGTTGTTAACAGTTCCTGTGATGCTTACATTAATAATGTTATACTGTATCTTTCTCCAATAATTAATTAAGAATGCTTATCTTCTTCACAAAAAAAAAAAAAAATTAAAAAAAGAATAGGTTGTGCAATAAGAGGATTATAGTGATTAAAAGAAAATGCTTTGATCTTTTTGTGAAATCTATTATTCTGTTGTTTAGTGTAATATGTTTTTCATGTAAAAATGACTTAATTTTTCTTGATAGGGTGGATTTTGACTTTCATGCCAGTGGAAGAATGTGAAGATTATTTCCTTCTGATGGAATTGAAATCCCATGCAATGCATTTAAGTGAAAGAGGGTGGGGAAGATTCCATGAAATTAATGTACACAGAGAAGCATCTTTCTTCTCTCATCAATGAAGGGTTCAAACATATCAGCTGCAGAGAGCTGTGACAATGGCGGAGATATTGCCGGATACTATATAAAGTCATGCATTACTTTGGTCAACAGATACTTCATAACAGTATGTATCTCTACAATATTATCATGTTGTTTCCAAATGCTATGTATGCTACGAGACATTGTAGCTTCGAAGCTTTTATGTTTCAGACATTGGTAACTATATTTCAATCATATCCTCTTTACATGCACAACCCTGATTAGATTTAGCATTGATCCCAATTAGATGCTTATCTGTGGATATCTTCATTAGATGTAGCCAAAAGAAAATTGTATTATATAAGCTATTAGTTTTTGGCTCTAACATTAAGTGAGGTAGACTACTTAACTGGACCGACATATAGCGCTCTCTGGCCATGTTTCAAAACCATATGGCCTAATACTCTCCTTGATGTCTGTGTAACTAAGTGAAATTAGACTATCTAGTACCTAATCACTATGTTGGAGCCCTCACATTTCGGTTGGGGTCCTTTGCATTTAAGTGGTGAGAGTGGATATGGAAGTGAGGGCCCCCACTCATCTTTCATAAACTTGGTGAGAGTGTCTCTCATAGGAGCACATTCCATATATATATATATATATATAATTAATATAAGGATACTCCCGTGCATCCTTCCCTCACCATATGTGAGGGACAAATTAATGGGGCCACCTAGGACACTGATCATGGGATTTATGCGGGATGGGAAAGACATCTTGGATGAGACCATATATTAAATTGAGGTCAATCTCATGCTCTAACCCCTTCATCTGTGGCGCCACAAATTTAATGACTTATATCAAAGGAAAATTTTGACTCTTGATCTAAAACTGTCCAATTCTTGGATGGGTGAAGACTCGATGGGTCTAATGTATTTAGAGAGGTTCCATATGCATGATGGTTCGGATGTGTTATAAAGTCAACCCTACCATATTGTCACTTACCATAACTTGGTAAGGCGATGAATTGCACATGAATATTTTTCATATATATATAGTACTCAATCAGGGCTAAACCTTAAGTAGAGCCAACGCTGTGGGAAGAGAAAGCCCACACCATGGAAGGATAGCAAAAGTGGAGAGAGAAGCCACACATGGGTAAGGTGATTACATAGGAAATCTATCATTTAATAGCCAGGATGACATACGGGCGTTGCTAGCCAATAAGCACCTCTCTTTCTCTCTCTCTCTCTCTCTCTTCAAGGTTCTCTTGATGGCTTTTCTTCGGATGTAGTGTCTTTGAATAGGGCAGTGACCATTATATTATTTACTTTTTTGATCTGCGTAGCGTTGGGTGTTTTCTTGAGATGCATTAACTTTTTTGTGTTATTATTATTTATTTTTTGGGCTGGGTGGGGCAGATTTACGATCAATATTTGGTAGTTGAACCTCAGATGCAACCCACATGTTTAGTTGAGCGGTTAGGGGAATTCGGAATGCTAGTCACATTGAGAAATACAGAATAATGGGGAATAGAGTAAGAGAATTATCAATGTCAACCCCTAGAGGCTACGACTTAGAAAAATCCGAACGGAAAGAAGTGAAACTCCACAGAAGAGCTATGTTTTGAAGTTTTGAGCTGATAAAAATATCTCCAATATAAGGTATGCAAAAAATTTACTTGAAGAGGTGTCGGTCCCACTCAAAGATTGAGATTGACCGTTAGTTAAAAAAAAAAAAACATAATCAACACAATTTTATGCATAGTCATTGATCATGTTTTTATCACGCAATCAATCGTATAGTGAGTGAGTCCAACTTCTATTAAGATAAAATTTGGGAATATGTCATACCTTTGAGGACATTTATTTGATCATCTCGGATTTTCAGCATTCTATTTCTTCACCTCCATGACATCTTTCCTAAAGTTTAAACTAATAAAACATATGACAAGGTCCGTGACTCTTTTAAATTGACGACTACAAACAACTTGGCAGTTTTACATAATATTTTACATTGTTTTAATACATTTTAACTCTTAATGTGTTAACGTTGACCCCAATAAATTTTAAACACAATCAATTTATAAAATTAAAACATAAGTTTTATAAGTGTGCCTCAATGGATAGTGGGGCCCACATTAATTAAGGATATATACTCCAGTGGAGCATAAAACTGAGACTCTCGTGGTAATCACTGATTTTAAGTTTAGAACCCATTCGAATGAATTGTATTATTCGATCAACTGGGTACTTAATTAGAAGGTGATAAATTATCAACCATTGATTGAGAGATTAGAATGATGATTTGAGCCTCCATTGCCATACATAACATAATTTGATGCCCCTACTTACATCCCCAAGTGGGCCCATTTATATATATATATATATATAGAGGGAGGTGCTCCTGTGAGTGTATCTCTCACATTACTATGAAAGATAGGGGTGGAACCTCTCACATTTAAGTTGTTAGCATTGGATATAAATATGAGGGCCCCCACCTTATCTCTCATAATAAGGTGAGAGCATCTCTCGTAAAAATATCTCTCATATATATATATATATATATGAAACAGATCCCCTAATTCGTCCAAACAAGGCAGGAGTCACCACATGCGAGAGCGAAGGAATTTTTTCCGCCCCCACACATGGCGACCCTGGTTCATCCAAGCAGAAATCCGGATCATATATAGAGGGGAAACCAGGTCCCTGTTTAGACCAATAGAGGGCGCCAGATGCGGGGGCGGAGGGTGGTCAAGCCTAGTCAATAATTGGTCAA
>QPKB01000013.1:2249746-2310739 GCA_003546025.1 Camphora micrantha | reverse complement strand
AATTCCAACGGTTCCATTCAAATCCTCATCGTTTGAGGAAGACTCCACATCTATATGCTTCTTGGGAGGCTTTTTTTTTTTAAATGAAAAATTAAAATTTTTGACTGACCTAATGTGCAAATCTGCCCTCTACGATCACGTTGGCGAAAATGGATCTGAAATTTTACGGTGGATGAGCCCAATATCACCAAGAGAAGATCTAACCATCAATTGAGCTAATTATATATATATTTTTTGTTGGATCGGATTGGATCTGAACTGAAACGACCCGGACTTGAAACTGGGCCCAACTATCAATTTGCACGCCACGTGGGAGATTGCCTCGGTATCCATGTCGCAGAAGAAATAAAAGGGTTGGAAGGCCTTTTCTGCTTGTACCTCAATGAAACGAAGGGGGAGTGCGATCAGCGATGGTGGTGGCGCAAAGACAGAACGCTACAATCGGGGATCGACGATGATGATGCTCGCTGGTGCGAAGGTGTACGGTACACTTTTTCTTCCCTCTTCTGCTCTCTTCTTCTGTTCTTCTTCCTTCTCTGCTTTTCTTTCTTCTTCTTCTTTTTTTCTCTTTGCTGGGTATGGGATGGGAGACGATTGGGGTTATGTGGTTTAGTTTTTTTTCTCGGTTTGGGGCTTTGGGGAGTTCAGTGAAGAGACTGGAGGCAATGGGTGGGCTTTGGATTCGGCAGGGGCACAGGCACGCGGGATGGGTTAGGGCTCGGATATGGTGTTTCTGAAGAGGGTGGGCTACTGGTTGGGCGGCTAGGTTGGATTTGGTGGATGGTTCGGCTATTTGGGAATGGAACAGGGAATGGAGGTGGGTTGTGGGACAGATGGATATGGCTAACACGCCGATTGATCGAGGGATCGTTCGGCTATGATACCAATTGATGCAATCCGAAGCTTAGGATCGCAAGTGCCGCGGTTCAATTAGGGTTCCGATGGAACAATCAAACAATAAAGACACTCTCCAACAATAAGCCCACAAAGGGAAAATTCTATTAACTCAAATCTCTGAGATTACCAATCTTCTACAATGCTGTATATATAATAAAAGAAACTTAGCCCTAGAAACAATCCTAATTATACTCTTTGCTAAAAATAAAACTATAATAACAATTAAAATCAGAATTTCATAGGTCCCACATGTGACCCACAAGCCTTGTTGCAACGATGTGGTATTGCTGCTACATCACTTTGCCAAACCAAAATCACGAATAACACCCGCCCTCCCTCGATAGATACTACACTATTATAATAAACCCCAGTCAAATTAACCACAATCTCCTAGACCCCTCCCAGCCCCCCCCCAAGAAAAAAAAAAAACCCACCCATCCACCCACCCAATCATATTATATTATTATAGCTGCTCAAGGCCCGTTAAGATCAAATAAATCAACACAATCAAATTACTTTCTCTTAGGCACAGACCTTACAATAGACTCAACAATCTCCTCCACTGAGTGACTTTTGTTCGGGAACACTAAACTATTTCCCTCCAACCATAGCCTCCAAAGTAGCATACAACATCAACTTCCAAAGAATCTTACCATGAACAAACTTGCTGCCCAATCTCCAATGGCAAAAGAGATCTTCAACGAGTCTTGGCACAACCCAATGCAAGATCAAACACATAAAAATGACTGACCAAGCTCTGTGAGCAAATCTACAATGAGTCATAAGATGATGCACCGTTTCCTCATCCTTCAAGCATATAGGACACCAATTGACTAAAATGTAATTTCTTCTTAGCATGTCAATTGTCAGGATACTATGTCGTCTAGCAATCTAACAAAAAACCAACACCTGAGGCGGAACTAAAGAATTCCAAAAACTTTTCCAATCTTCCTCTCTATTAAAAGTGACATTCAAATCCTTGAAAAAAGACTTCACCGAAAACTTACCTTTGACATCAGGTTTCCAAAGCCTTGTATCACCCCTTCCAACCGACAAATAAGCCTTGGGTCTTTTAAACTGCACCATCTGAATTCTAATATTAGCAATGTTTTTTTATTATCGGTAAAACATCTATCAATTCCTTACAAGTTAGTGAGTTACAATGGAGAAGAAGATGACGCAACTTAGAAATCAGCATCCAGTTTTTCTTTTGAGTCTTCACCAAAGGAGTCTTTATATCTTCCAATGGTTAGGGTCCTAACTTACCAAGAAAACCCTTGCATGAAGAAAAATCTTCTATATTTGAATCAACGGAATAGTGAAATACAAGGCTAATGCAAACCCCCTTCCGTTCTTACTTTTTACTCAACTTGGACCCCTCAAATTAACTTACAAACAATAAAACTTTCAGAATAAAACTTTCCTGACCAAAACCCGGAGTCAAGACTAACTACAGGTTCTGTTGAATACAAGAATAAATAAATAACAGTTGGCTCACTCCTAGTCTTATAGCACGAAGTTTTTATATTTTAGACGCATGAATTTTTTTCCTCTTTTTTGAATCCGCCCAGTTCTTTCACCCGTAAACCTTGACCCCCGTTTGGTAATTTTACATGTAAAATAAAGTGTAGTAAAGCATCAAATCAAGAGAGACTAAACTATAATGGGGTTATGATGGTATTTTGTTTTTAGTTGTTTGGTATGGAATCTTTTTGACTTTTTGTATAGAAAAGTGGAGTTTGTTTTGTCTTTTAGTGGAGAAAGGAAGTTGCTTTTGACTTTTTTGAAAAAGACGGAGGAAATTTTGAATTAAAGTGCTATTGATGTGACCCCTTGTCTGAAAAATGGAGGCTTTATTTGACTTTTACTAACTTAGCAAAGTGCCAAATGGGTGTATGACATCAAAGAGTCAACATTAGAGTCGCTACTCGCTAGTGAATGGCCTGACACTGCTTCTGCATATCTGGATCTATGCGCTGAAAGCTTATAGCAGTGATCCAACTACTATTAGTAAGAGGATGATTAGAGGAAGAAGAAGCAGCTACATGGACCTTATATTGTACATCTATTACTACCTATAGCAGTGATCTAACTTTATTTTTGTAACCAGCATTGAACTCAAGGAGGCAGCAATGTGCATCTACATGGACCTTATATTGTACATCTATCACTAACCGCAATCTTATGTGCATGCAAGTTCATGAATGCTGTGTATGTGTTGAGCAAATAATTTGGCTTCAGCCCTCAAATGTATCTTAATTTTTACAGGTACCAAGTGGACAGGCTGTCGCAACTGAAAACTCATCACTGCCTCAAATGGAGATATACACACTAACTATAAAAGAAATCTTATATAAGAAAAGGAAAATAACAGTAGGCTGCCTCCTATATTATATCTGCATGACAAAAACCTCCTATATCTTAGCCACATGAGGGGGGAAACATTCGTGTAACTTGGGGCTGTATTAAGGGATGATGGGACCAATTTTGTTCTTTCTTTTGTAAAGACTAGTATCAAAATATCTGCATAATCCGGGGACCCATTCCTTGGAATAAAACAGTACGAAATGGAAATCACTTACAGAATAACACAATGGAAGTGAGCATCAATAATCCGTCATGCATATCTTGATAGAGACCAATGGCTTGGTATACAGTCTTGTAAAGGAATGACTGTGCAGGGACCATGTCTCAGGCATGTTTGCCCTTTTCCTTATTCTGTGTTGTTTTCCTTTGGATGAAATTTGTTAATTATCAGAGGAAAATGTATGTACTATTCAATGTTGAGAAAGGGGAAAGACCGTTCAGATGACTAGATAAAACTCCATGACTAATAAGATCACAGGTCAAAATTTGAGATAGCTGCAGCAATGAAGCATACATTCATCATAGTAAATCAAGTTCTGCAAAAAAAAAAAAAAAGCAATGGAGACTTACTTCCCGGAGCTGCTCACAGAAAGAACTGAATATGAATCATGCGGAACAGGTGTACTAATGTGCTTTTTCATTTGCTTGACATGTAATGGTTCCAATGTATCATTCCTAGACCTTCCCGTTTCAGATATGGAGCCAGTTGTTCCCAGAGAAGGATTGGCTACATTGGACAACTGAAAATTCAGTAACTTCAATTCCCTATCAACTATATATACTGCAGAATGCTCCCTGCTTCCAGGAAGTGTCGGTAGAGCAGCCACAGCTGGAAGAGATCTTGGATCAAATTCACTGAGAATGACACCAATATTGGTGCCAGTGGCAACAAGGTGCGGTTGCAAAGGATGGGCAACCATGCAGAATACCTAAAACCAAAATTAAGAATCTTCAGATCTGAAACACTCCAGAAGAGCACAATACATTAGCCATATTCCACACTCAACAATGAGTAAAGCACAAATCTCAAATGCAGATGTGGGGTTGTGGAAGCTATGCCTCCTTTGTATAATTATACATGGGATAAGGCTTCAATCATGATGAGACGATCATAGAGAGAAAAAAATTCAACAGTGAATTCACCTGTAAGTTTCAAAACTTTAGAACTCAGATGTGTGACCCACTAATGTAATCAAAATTTAGGACTGGAGGTTCTTTGTATGGATTAAAGGTGGGAAAGTGTTTTAAAAAAAATAAAAATAAAGGTGGGGAAGTATCAATACAATTTGATGGATACGATCAAATCTAAGGGCACCTAAGTTGAACAGTTTTTTTACTAATAGAACTATTAAATTTGAAATCCCCCAAATAGATGGCTACTATCATTGGGCCATCGAGAAGTTGTACGTACCCTTGATCCAAGTTAAGAGCCTCCAATCCCACATTATCCGCCATGATTGACATGCATCAAGGTGGACCAAATGAGTGGTTTGCAAGTTTGAAACATGTGCAGAGTTCCTAGACGAATTTTTATACACAAACACACATTTTCGCATCTGCGCTTCATATCGTACTCCTCCCTCCCTCCCTTTGAAAGGGTTCATCTTTTGTATGTGATTATATTGAAACATGGATGACGGTAAATAATGACCACATGGCCTGTCCAGATACTGTTATTTGTTGACAAGTGACAGCATTATACATTTCATTTTTCTATTAAGTGGCCAGATATCCAAAATATAAGTATCGTATCTTCAAGAATAAATATATATATTTAAGAAATAAATAAAATTGAAGCAATGATATTCCCCAACACAGAAAAGAATTTGTGAGAGATATTCCTGAACACAGCTATGCTCTGTACCACAGGCAGGCCAATAGGCAACACGCCAAGATATGGTTACTGGGAATGTAATTTCTCTGTAGTTACACTAGATGGGTTCCATTGCATTAAAAAATAATAGTATCAAAGGAATCAGCTTATGTATTCCTAATAAAAAGTTAAAAAATCAAGAATTCATACAACTATGGCTGGTTGCAAACCATACCCTTAGTTTCTTGCTGGGTGCAAGAACTTGTGGAGGAATGAGTGAAGACAGCTCACACAATGGTCTCGTTAGAGCTGAGTAAGTTGGGTTTTCAATAGCCCTGCAAAAAAAGAAAGTGATGATGGTCATCCAAATTGAATGACGAAACCACTTGTCATTCTAAAACATGAGGGTTTTTTTTTTTCCATCAAGTAGGATTTCCCAAGAAGATTCATATGAATGATTCACACAGGAAGAAAGGGTACACATACCAAATATGAGAATCCTTGACACAAGTTAGAATGTCAAGGTTTGGAGCTCTAGGGTGGCACCAAGATGCCACGCTATGACAAGCAAGCTTAGGAACAGGTTTAATGCGCCTCAATTCCTAAATAAGACAAGAAGAAGGGGGAAAAAAGAAACAGAACACATGTTGAAGTGCTGTAGTTGAATTTTCCGGGTTAAGGACTTACCGCATAAAAATCAAATAACATGTATAAAAAATAAGTGCAGCACCTTAAATGAGATGGTATCCCAAATAGCAAGTGTCTTGTCTGCCCCAATCGTAATTAGCTGAGGAGCACCTCCCATTACCCTAGAAAGTTCAACAGCCACGACCCCACCATCATGTGCCTTGAAGTATCACCAAAAAAGTATGTAAGGCTACAAAAGTCCTTGCCAATTCATTAACCTGAACCTCTTAATGCATTAAAATATTGGGTCTTGACAATTGACAAATGAGGGCATGCATGAACTTCTGATTGAAACAAGAAGTTAAATTCATGGCATTTCAATTTAACACATAGAGAGCATGATTTATTATTATTTTATTATTTTATTTTATTTTTTTTGTTTTGAATGGCTAGGTTTACTTCAAATTCGACATGTGAAGAACAAGATTATTGAGAAAACCAATCACAAAAAAAAAATTGATCACAAAACCAATCACATAAATTAAGAAATCAGCAAGAAGAAAAGAAAAGGACTAGTTTGCTAAAATACTCATCCCATACTTGCTAATCGATAATTGTCAGAAGAAGGGGTCACTACCTTCAAACTCAGCTTCGGCACTAGTTCGCGTGAATCTTGAGCATGGTCTGCACTCCAGACTACAAGTGACCCATCACTGGCACCAGAAACTAAAAGTGCCTAAAAAGAGAAAATAAACATTTACAACTTAGTAAGTTATTAGTATTAAAAAATTGCCGCTCTTTTTAACTGGTAAGAAAGTTGTCGATCTTGTTTTGTTTCAGCCAAAACATTTAATTTTGGTAGCATTTCAGAAACAAACATGCATCTTAACTTTTAGGTGGAAATTTTGGTCCATTTCAGCCAAAAGACCCCATGTCGGCTAATAAAACAAAACAGCCAAAGGCAGGGTAGTTTCAGCCAAACTTGATCTGATTATTCGTCAATTTCTCACAGAGAAAGCCACAAATGTCATAATTACATAATTACATAAAATTCTGAGAGAACTACCTCGCCAGATGAAGCCATGAATGTCATCAAGCAAGATATAGATCCCTTGTGACCTCCAGTATACCTCCGAACAAGCTGTGGAGCACAATTTTCAGCTATCAAATTATATGCTTTAGAGCATCGGACTATTCCAACCAAAAAAAAAAAAAGCTTTAGACCATTGAAATGATAGTTCATAAATAGATCAAGAAACCATTTATGACCTTCCATGTTATCATTGAAAGAACTCTAATCACCCCATCAGATCCACCAAAGGCAACAAGAGGTCCATCACCAGCAGAAGATCTGGACAGAAACTCCATACTAGAAACAACAAGAAGGAAAGATTCAGGATAGTATGTCATGAACCAGATAGAGAGGAGAAACATCACTTGTCCATGTTGTACTATTAAGCAATTTAAATGACTAAGAAGACCCAAATAAGAGGAAAGTTGCGGTAGGTCAAAAAAGACCCAAAGATTCACTCATATGCTTTTCTGGTAAGACCAAGAGCTGGAAAGTTGTAAGAGGATAACACATCAGTTAAAATGACGCATAAATGTCACCTTTCATATTAAAAAATTCATCTTAGCCTCTCATTCTAAAAATAAATATACAATAGTATTGCCTATCTTTCCTACATTTTGAATTCTGATTCTTAAAAGTTTCTTAATAATTTGTCTGTTTAAATATAGCAAAGGCATATTAAGCAATTATTTTCCCAAACTACCAAAACATGTGTGGAACCAATTCAATCTGAGTTTTACAAGTAGGTCAACTCAAATCCAACCGTCCAAGTCCCACATTTTAGTAGCAGAAATAACAAAACCCTTGCCCATCATCGTGGTCATGTCTTTCTTGACGGACCATTCATTTGTTGCATCAAGTGTAGACATAATAAAAGTGATCATTTCCTATAAGGAAAAGTAACCTTTTTTTTCCAGAAGGCAACACACTTTCCATTTCTCTCAACAATAGGATCCCAAGTAGGAGGAAATCAGGAATCTGTCCAAACGGTAATCCCAATTACTTGATAGCAGCAATTGAAACCATGAGGAGGAAAATTCCAAGTTTCCAGCAGTGTGCTCTTGACAACATTGACCAAGTGCCTTAAGAACAATAGACATCACACGAGTTAAGATGCTATATCTCTCGCCAAATTTAAGAATTTTGCAGCAGATTGAAGTGGCAGCTGGTAATATCCAAGCTACCCAGCATGACAAGTGCTTTAAGAATATGTGTTCGAACTCAAACAACCAACCAAAAAAAAAAAAGGAGTGGTGGGTGGGTTGGTATTTGGGTGGAGGGGTGGGGTTGGTGGTAGAAAATAGGCAGCTTCTCTAGGGTGTTTAAGGTCAGTTCAATTCACAAACTCTGCACTTGTCCTACTATAGTTTTTGTAAGTTACTTTTGCAAGGAAAACTAATATAGTTTCACAAGAGTTTTTGTCATTTTTATACTTTTTATACATATTACACATATAAACAGGTATTTGGGAACAGACATGACTGGAGTACTACCTACCGGACCAAACCCAAAATTGATTATCAATCAGGTCCAAAAAGACAATCCATACCAAGACTGTTCAAGTCAGCTCACTTTCTTTGATGTGTCATGAAACATTTGCTGATTTTCATTTATGCACAGAGCTAGCTAAAGCATAAAGCATTTTGTCCATTATATTGAAACCATCTTGCTTTGTAGTTCCATTTCTTTGATCGAAAATATGTGTTTCCGAGTTTTAATGAGATAATAATATGGAGCAAGGAGTTTTTTTTTTTTTTTTGAATGGTTACTTTCATTTTAAAAGAAGAGCAGTACAAGAGATAAGTACTGACAAGAAAATAATATGGAGCAAGGACTTGCCATAGAAGAGATTTGTTATCAAGGTCTTGCTTTGGCACATCACGGCCACGCATTGTCACCAAGTCCAAAAATATGGCTTTATTCTCACAGCAGATGACAAGAAAATGCCTTCCTCTAGTGGACGAAGCAGGAGGGCTAAAAGCAGAGGGATGTTGATGGACAGCTGAAGGAGCTTCAGCAGCTGCAGAGCGATTGTGCCAAAGTTGCCAAAATCGCACGTCATCATCAAAAAAGCTGACCTGTTTAACACTTCAGCAACCATGGTCCAGCCCAATATGGGCTCATCTTCAGCAAAATGTGACAAGAAGGCAGTGACATGTACAGAAATGATGAAATCATGCAAATAGTAATACCTTCCCCCACGCATGGCCTCTGTGGGTTTCCCTCTGGGTTCTGTCAACCATGCAAATTGGAGGACAAAGGTTTAGTCAAACAACTTAGCTCCCTTGCTTAAAAGAAAAGACACTCTAAAAACCAAATCACCATACCATACAATATTGATGGAGCACAAAATATTCATTACATGTTGAGATCCAGGTTCCCCTCATTCCACATTGAAAAGGGTCATCTAGCACCTTTGAATTATCGATATATGTGCACTTAGAAAAGGTGAATGCTTTATGCATCCCACAATGTTTAGGGACTCATAATTTACGCCCTAAATGTGTTTAGCATTGACAACTAGGGCTGTCTGCATGTCATATAAACTAAAAGCATAGTCTTTAATACAATTATACTTGTATAAGAACAATAAAGTTAGAATTCCATATTTCCACAACTCTAAGAAGTTACAGCTTCTAAAAAAAGACATTGAACGCTCAGATTTATACTCAGAGATTATGATATTTCAACATTAACAGGTTTTTTCTGACACACAAAAAAAGAAAAGCATAAAAAAGGGATTTTTTTTTTGTTTGGGTCTCAGCAAAACCAAGGCAGAGAAAGGGGAAAATTGGGCATTTTGTGAATCCTGAAGAAATCACATCACAATCCCTCGAAATCCAAATGACCCAGATCACAAAATCCAGAGAAATCACCCGATTCGCCCTCGGCGAGCTTCTCCAGCTTTGCCCCAACCAAACGCCTCTCATCTACACCACCAGCTTTCAGCTCATAAATCACCTACAAACAAGAACCAACGAATGATCAATCAATCAACGACTTGCATCAGAGAGAGAAAGAGACCAATTTCAAAGAAGAAGATACCCACCTGGCGATGCTCCCAGTTCCATACGGATACGTGATCCGATGCGTCTGCCGTGACGAGCCATGGATGCGTCGGATGGAGCTGGATCTTCACGATCTTGTCGTTTGAAGGACGAAATGCTCTCAATCGAAGCATACTTTTCGAGTGGAGGATTGAAAGAGATTTGAGGAAGTAGTGGAGACTAGTAGAGATCTGAAGGAGATGGAAGCAGATCTGCCATTAATGGATGGAAAGTCTCTTAGAGGAACGAATGCGATGCAGGTCTGGTTATTTTTTCTGCAGTGAGATGCGTAGTGGAGTCGGGGCTCATGGGTCCAGCCCTCGATGGGCTTTTGAGCTCAACAACGGACGCTCAATGGTCATGCGGGTTCAACCATGATCTAAGGTAATGGATAGCTCGAAAGTGGACGTACATCGAAATAATAAAAATGAATTTTGATACATGAAACTTATTTAAGGATTTGGTTCGGCTTAGATTAGAATGGAGAAACGTAATTGACATAGCCGATCCTAAAATGATTGGGACAAGACTTTAATGATGATGGTGGTCAATCGTATGAATAGAATAATAACTCTTTAATGGATTGATAAATGAAACAAAGGTGTGTCCCGTCTTATGTGATTCTTATAGTTAAAACCAATGCCTCTCCGAATATTTTTATTCTATCCCTTTAGGAAATAGTAGTGGGTTTTATTGTTACTCATCGTCGCCTTTGTCTTGAGGACACATGTGTGCTGTACGAACCTTTCTTCCATAGCACTAAGATAAAAAGTTAGGGAGTATTCTTTTTTATATATATACTTTCTCAAGGTTTTTTAAACTTAAAGGCAGGTATTTTTTTGTTGTTTGTAAATTTATATTTTTTCACCTTAATATCTTTTATATCTTAGAATTCATGAAAAAAGGAAAATTGGACAACTACCAACCAAAAGTGGGTTTGGATGTGTCGTTATTTACAAAAATATCATTAATTTAACTCATATCTTAAAATGATATGTCTCATGTAAAGTCTAATAGCAAGTTTTGAAACTTCCATCAATCTAATGATGGGTCATGCACTTATAATACATTTGGATTTGATAAAATGGGGCCCATATTGATTTAAAAAAATGACTTATGCAGAGGTGCTTTCTCCCACTATATATGCTATGATTTATAATTAATTTCTCATATATAGATATCAGCTATCAATGAATCTACCAAGTATGAAAAACACATAAAAACCTTCAATTTTTTGTCATCATCATTTTTCACACTCTCTGGCATAGTTTATATATATATATATATATATATAAATTTATATTTTAACTCCACCAAAAATCATTTTTTATAGGGAGGTAGAATTAATTTTTTTAGCATACAAACACATCTTGAAGATTCCTAATAGCCCGACGTGAGCCTCATCCTCCAGCAACACTAGCTAAATATGTCAACTATATAGACGTATGGAATAATTCTCGAACACCATAAGCAATCAACCAACACATTGTTTCTTCATATCCGCCAAACATGTTAGGGCTCACACATGTTTAGGCTTACTAGGATGGTGAACAGTCTATATACACTCTACAATCCATTGAACTTTTCACTCGTCCTTGAATTGAATCTAAAAATAATATACAATTAAGACGTTAGTAGATTTTAAAGCTCTTAAATTAAGAGTTAGGATAATTGGATAGTTCTTATTTTTCGGTCGATCTAAAAGAAGACCTTTCATATTCATTTGTCCTTCTCTCGTTGATACACGTGTATCTAAGTTTGGCCATATCCACCCCCATGGGTGCCTCTTTTATGTAGTGATTGTCACTCATCATTCGATTGAATATTAAAAATTTTTTATAATTTGGATATATTAAATTTTAAGGCTCTTAAATTAAGGATAACAATAATGGGGTGATATTGAATTTTCGGCTTGTCCACGACGAGAATTTCGATTTCCATCTGCCCTCCTCCAATTGATGCACCTATATCAAAGTGGGCCCCAAAAGACTGCTAATATTGTTGTCTTATTTCTTTTTTTTTTTTTTTTTTCCATCTAGAACCTTCATGAAACCCTAAAATTCCCCAAAACAACCGTCTTGAAGATTCTAGAAACCCTATATTTTTATTATAAACTTCCATTGCCATTTGCATCAGTCCTTCTCATCTCAAAAAAAAATCACAATACCAAGAGAAAAAAGAAGAAGAAGAAGAAGAAATGGCAGACGATTTGGCTCTGGATTTGGAGGAGCTGCGAAAGCTCCAAGGCATCGCCAAGAGGCCGAGAGTTCTCTCTCTCATCTCCTCCGAGATTAGCAATTTGGAGAAGGTGAGGTTGCATTTGCATCTTTCTTCTTCTTCTTCTTCTTCTTCATGTTATATGTATGTATCTTTTTCTGGGCATCGATCGATTAGGGCTCGTTCGTTTGCTTGCATTTGAATTCGTAGGAATCTAAAGACATTTGTACTTGTGATTTGTGAAAGTGGTTAGAATTGAAGAAAGGAAGGTGAAGATTCATAAATAGCCATAAAAAAGTGATCTTTCTCTACAATGGAAAACGAATGAAGAGGATATGGTAATTGAATACCCAACCCATAAATCAAACCCTAGAAAGCGAGGTTGCATTTGCATCTCTACCTTATATACTTCATCTCTCATCTTTTTTATGGTCATTTGTTGCACCCCATTGTAGCATCGGTTATTAGAATCCAATTCGATGGAAAGAAATGGGCTTTTAGTATGATTTCTTGTTTGGTTCTTTCCTACTTGATCGTTTTCGTAAATTCTGGTTCTCTAGATTTGATTAGCCCTAAAAAAAAAAAAATTTAGAGCCGCCTCTACATGCATTGGAATGCTGTACAAGTTGCGAGAGTATGAAAACATGGAAAAAATCTCTCATATTATTGATTGATGGTCGCAAAGAGTCATTAGCCCAATGCAGCATTTAGGACCCATAGTAGATTGGAGTAGATTAGATGTAGCCAAAAAAAAAAAAAAAACTGCAGGTTCTAAGCCTGGATGAAGGAGGGCTGCATTGGGTAGGATTACAGACTTTTGTTACAAGAACATGAACTCAGAGAGGGAGACCAAGTTCATGTAGTTGATCCCAACATAATTGGGAGAAGGTTTTGATGATGATGGCGATGAGATGTAGCCAAAAGTTGCCACCATTAATTTATCATCATCCCCTTTCCCGCTGACCGCGCAGATATGGGGCGGGATTAATGTGTCATGCAAATGGAAGAGATATATAGTCTTTCTAACTTTTGATGCATAAAAGTCAGTTCATTCTAAGGTTCCAGCTTTGGGGTAGGATAATCTTGGTTTCCACGCCATTAGTCTAACAATCTATTTTTGAACTCCATCATTAAATGGATTTGATCATCCAATCAGTGTGGTGCCTTTGGGCATAAGCCTGACGATGCAGCTTACACCATTATTGGATGTAATGGGATTTCTACTTGGTTTTCCTTTAAATATCTAAGAAGAAAAAAAATTAGGTATTCGTTGGAGATGGTTTAGTTAATACTTTTGGTGAGCCAAGGTTTCAGGGAATCAACTTTATCATCTTAGTGTGCTGGATGTTTATGAGGTCAGGATCCTCGCAGTTTTGGTCTCAACTGACAGTAAGATTTCCTTTTTTAAAGGAATTTGGTACATTTTCAGATGGTACCCGTTTGGTAATTTTGCTAATATAGTCAAGTGAAGTGAAGTCAAGTTAAACATCCCATCAAAAGCACTTTTTACCAAAATTCCCTCCATCTTTTTCAAAAAAAGTAAAAAAACTGCTACATTTACTCACTAAAGACAAAAAAACGCCATTTCCCCATACAAAAAGTCAAAAATATTCTATCCCAAACAACTAAAAACAAAATACCATCATAACTAACTTATATTTTATTCATTCTTTTTATTTCACTTCACTCGACTTTATTTTAGAAGTAAATTACCAAACGGGAATTCGGTCCACCTTCTGTACACCAATGTGCTTTAGTTTAATATTTTTGGTGAGCCTAGTTTTTCTGGGAATCAACTTTATCAATCTTAGTATGCTGGATGTTTACGAGGACAGGATCCTCCCCAGTTTAGGTCTCGACTGACAAAGTAAGAATTTTTTTTTCAAGGATTTGGTACACCTTCAGATGAGTTGGGATCCTTTAGGAATTTGGTCCACCTTCTGTACACCGGTGTGCTACAAGCTATGATGCACGGATACTTCAAAATGGGCAACGTAATGTATCCGATACTTTACTTTTTACATGTAAAATCCGTGTCCCCGCCATGTCTATGGCGTGTCCCTGCCGTATCTGGGCATCATAGGCTACAAGTGATGTTTTTGAGAGGCACATGCCTTATATGTTGGATCACCTCTCCTTTTTTCCTCTGATCGGCGACGTCTAGAAAACAATTGTGTCACTATATGTGAGGGTAAATGTCACTGTTTTTATTGTGTTGTCTTTTTTAGGGCTCTAATTTATTATAGTCATCATCTTTTATTTAATGAAAGATAAAACATGAAAACCGATAAAAAAACAGAATGTGAAAAGAGTTAATGAGGCTATTTTCCATGAAATCAAGAACTTGAGAGACAAAGTATTGTGATATTAAACTGCACTAGCAAACTTAGCGGTGATCACCAAATTTGAGAAGAAGCTCTTGACATGGAAAAGGCAATGCTTATCTTTTGGTGATTTGATTATTCTTACAGCTAGCAAACTTAATGGTGTACTTAATGCCATTTTTCAAGATTCCATGATACTAGTGAATCCAATGGAAATTCCTGTTAGAGAGTGCCATTGAGAAGAAGAAAAAAGCAGTTGGTTAAGTGTTGTGAGGTGGTGAAATAGGGAGACTGCATGTAGGAACGTTTGTTAAGAGAAACTGCACTCTTCTAAGGAAATCATGAGTGTTTGGAGAGGAGAGAAGTACTTTAGAGAGAAATGTAACTGTAATTATATGAGTTTTTTTGAAAGCCGTGGGAGCCACTAGAGTCCGTATGCCCAAGGTTTATGGATTGTGGGGCCTCATTTCCAATGTGGACGATGACTCTTGTAAGTGTCGACCTTAAAGCTTACTACAAAAAGTAAGTTATCGATGCTTACTATAAATAATAAGTAATCCAAAGCTTACTATAATTGGTAGGTTGCCTGAAAAACTGAGATTTGACCACTTCAAATGATGGAACTATAATTGGTAGGTTGCCTGAAAAACTGAGATTTGACCACTTCAAATGATGGAATTTTACCATGAAAACGAAGTCAGATTCTCAAAGCCTATTTTCCACACAATCTCCTTGATGAGAGCTTTCCATCAATTTTTATGTTAATTGCAAATCTTATGGTTGGATGAAAAGTTAGGTCTCTGAGAGCTAAGGTGCTTATGGATCTGCCCGTTTGTTTTTTCTTTTCATATTCTATATCACATGCTCAATTTTGTAGACCCAAAAAAAAAAAAGAAAAAGAAAAAAACACTATGAAGTCGAAAAAAGGGTAAAAAAGACAAAGAATGAATGGAAGAAAAATGGCAGAAAAGAGGAAGAAAGAAGAGGAAAGGAAAGGAGAAAGGGAAGGGGCTGGCGACCAGTCAGCTCCACTGGAAGCCAATTTTTGGCAGTTTCCCGTTTCATTTGAAACTCATTCCACATTCGGTTTTTTGCGTGGAAAGCACCTGCGTTCATCTTGCACCCTGTAAATTGGGGTGGGACTTGGGAGGGATTCAAAAGGGATTGATCCTCTTTCCAAGCAACTGAGATCCTTTCAAAAATGATTTGAAGACGTTTCAAGAACCTGGGGAATGTCGAGTTGAAGAACCTGAGGAATTCCAAGATCAAGAACTTGGAAACTGTAACTTCGAGTTCTAACCTGGGAATCTTGTGGTGCTGTTGCAGAGATTGTACAAGGGATGTTAGAGATACCTAATCTTCTTGCCATATTGTACCCAGATTTAATAAAATCAATTAAAAATATCTCCTCCTCCCATCTCTTTTTATTTCCCTTCTTCTTATACTTTGAATCTTTTCTACCTTAAAATTTGTGCTTACAGTAAGGTCTGGTGTCCCTACTGGGGCTGGGTCTAAAATTAGATTAGGGGATTTTAATGTTTTGGGATGATCTATGAGCGGAAAAATTCATATTTCCGGGGCTCTTCAAGGTTGTCAACAAGAAGTGCTTTGTGAGTGTCATGAATGGGTAGGTGGAAGGGTGGATGGTTTGAGATCTTAGTTCCAGGAGAAATTTGTCGGAGTTGAAGATTGGGAGCATCCGTCACTGTTACTTCTTCACATGGATGTTTTCTTTCTTAGGGAAAACGACATTGGGGTCTGGAAACACTGTCCTTTTGGAGGTTCTTTGCCAAGTCTTTCCCCGAGGCCTTTACTTTTCAGGTTGCAAGTTGCGCACTCTGTTTGTTGATGTTGCAGCTGCAGGGCCTTGCTCCACTTAGAGGCCTTCTATTGTCTAGCAGTTACAGGTGAAGGTTTTATAGTGGATAATTTGAAACAGAGAGGGGTTGGTTGTTGTTTTTGTTTGGTGGGTGAGGAGGGAGGAGAGGAGAGAAGGGAGGGGAAGAGAGAGTGGGGGTGGGACTAGCATTGTTGCGAGTGCAAGAAGGGGAATACTGAAATTTTATTTCTTCATTGTGCATTTTTTAGACAAAGTTGGAGCTATTTTTCTGCCGGTGCTTGGTTTGGTTCTATATCTGAAGTCTTAGGGAAAGCGGAAGTGTGTTAGGGAAGTTGACCGATTCATAGAGGAAGATCTTATAGATATTCTTTTAATGGCACTTTGAGGGTCCATTGGAAAGGGGCAAAAATGGACATCTTCAATGGATAAGAAACTCCCACAGGTGATTTATATGACAGTTTCAAGTGTAGCCATAATAAGAGTGATCATTTTCGCATAAGGAAAAATAACTTTTTTTTGAGGCAAGAAACTTTCCATTTCTCTCTAAAATAGGATCCCAAGTAGGTGGTAATCAAACGGTAACCCCAAGGAAGGTTACCAAGTACTTGATAGGGAAGGCAGCAATTGAATCCATGATAAGAAGAATTTCAAGTTTCCAACTGTGAGCTCTTGCCAACATTGACTTTAATGCCTCACACTCACACCACCTCAAGTGCCTTAAGAACAATAGATTAGGGTGAGGTGATTGAAAAAAAATGAGCCTTTTTTTTTTTTAATTTCTTTTTTCCTTTAATTGGTTATGGAGGCTGGGAGGTTCTTTTCTCTCTTAATTGGTAATTAAAAGAGAATAAACTTTGCACACTCATAGTTGAGTGGTGTTGGCACTTTTGTTTGACATACATGCCTAGGGATCAGTCTCAGGTCCTCAAGTTGAAGCTTCACTCCTTCATCAGTAATAAAAACCTAGCCAAAAAAAAAAAAAAAAAGGAAAAAAAAGAAAGAAAAGAGATTGTTTCAACATGATCATTATTAGTTCTATCCCTCCTAGTTTGTGGTACTTGCTAGTTCTTTGAAGATAGGAGGGCAGACCTTTTTCTCCAGACTATTACAGTGCACTGCTGATTGTTGATTGCTTGTTAGAGGAAAAAATGCTGGGGTTCCTTTGAAACCACTTTAATTGTGGCTATTGATGTTTGTTGTTAAATGGTAGGATCAGGCGTGCGGTGTGCAACTCATTTTGTATCTATATCTTTGTTTTTGTTTTTCTCCCCTTTATATTTAATGGATTGTTTCCTGGGGTTATAATTTTTCCTATGCAGTTTGAATGACCGTATTCACCCATGACATTGTATGGTTGTTATTGCAGTTCCAGTCTTTGGCTGTATAGTATAATATTTATCAATTTTTTTTGGCTTTGATATTGCCATGTAAGATTATTGGCTGCAGGCATTTAATCAAACAGCATACAATGGTGGCCGTTTTAATGTTCATTTTTTTATATTTTAAATCTGTCACTTTCGCTTTGAATCTGATGTCTTTTGCAACATTGTCATTACTATCTTCAAATTCTCAACAGTTGCCAAAAGCTGCTCCATCAGTGCCTACTGCGCAGGTTCCTGCACCGGTTTCTGTGACAAAGGCACCTGCACTCACTACCCCTGCACTGAACTACATCACTCTTGGATCATTTAGCTGGGATCAAGACAGTGACAAGATCAAGGTATGTTGGTCTACATCATAAAATCAATTAGCTTATGCATGGACATTCAGCTATTGGGATAAGATGTACGTCCAATGCACCATTTTTGTAGGACGGTTTATTCACTTTGCTGTTGGTGGGAGCAACTTCTTTTTTGATTTTTTGAAAGATAAGTAACATCTTATTTACATAGAAGGGCAAGTTTTTAATTTAGAAAATAGGCAATGACCAACGTTTTGATGGTCAAATGAAATAAGAAACTAGGTGCTTGCTATATATGATTTGGAGCCAATGGCCAAATATATGAACTCCCTCTGATCCCAACTTTGCACAACACTGGTATAAGGCATCACATTCAACAAATCTTTAGATTTATTCTTTATGATAAAAAAAAATATAGTATTTGTGGATTGAACATAATATTTAGAATAATGAAAATAAATATCCTATTTGAAGAAGAAATATTATGAAGAAATTCTGATAAAACAATGTAAAACTCTTACTCTAAACAATTCTAAGCAATCGTGTAATACTCCTTTTTTTGATAGGTCATGTGGCTTGAACCTTTGTGGTTGCAACAATGGCACAGGGTAGGTAAAAAATATAACAATAATTCACCAACTACATGTCACAAATCAAGTTATGTTGTGAACAATCTGATATGATAATCAACATGTAAATACACAACAGATTGTTGATTTCAAAGAATCTGTACAACATAACTTTGAAACCCTAAACTTTGCTGAAAGTAATACTTTCACATTTAATACATATTGGATTTGAAGAAATGGGGTTCCAGGCTTCCTTGCTAGTGATTGAATTTCGACAGTGAAGAAATCCATGGGCACTCCTACCACTTGACTGTACATATCTTGAATTGTTTAATGACAAATAGACTTAGAACGTGAAACTTGACAAATCCTTGACTTCTCACTGACCAAGAAAACTAGTATGTCTCTCCTTTTTTTTTTTGTGGGTGTTTTGTTTGGGGTTTTTCAAAATGCATAATGGAACAACAATGAAAGTCTTATGCGTGGGGCTCTTATTATACTCGAGTCTGATGAAGATCCAGAGGATGGTTTGTGAAGAACGGATATTAGAATTCGTACACAGATCTTCATTAGCATCTCTCTCTCTCTCACTGTCTCACACACACAGATGGTCAGGCTGATAGTAAGAGTAAGAAAATGGCTTTAGAGCGTGTGATGTTACTGGAACTGGCTATGATCAGGGGTGAGACATGAACTGCAATTGATAAAAGGTGTAGTAACAGGACTGCTAGTTGTTTTTCATATTAAAAAAAAAAAAAACTCAGGGTTCATATTATTCTGATGCAAGTTAATGCAACGAAGAAAGGTCCAATACCTGATTGTGTACCTCTACCCAAGTATTAGCTTTCAGGAGTAAGTTGGGCTTCAATTTTTGGGTTAATTTCTTCAAGGAATGCTCATGATTCTCTTGGAAATTTGATTCCTCTTTAAGTAGCAATCTCTCTCTCTTTCTTCTCAAGGCCTTGGCAGCCGACATAAATGGAAAAGCTGATTTCTTCTCTTCTGTGCAGATTTATGTGTTCCTGGAGGGTGTGGAGCAGGACAAGGTGGAAACAGTTTTCAAGGAGAAGTCTGCTGATATAAAATTTCATGATGTTCAAGGGAAGAATTATCGATGTGCAATACCAAATCTGAACAAGGAAATCATACCTGAGAAATCCAAGTTGCTGGTTAAGCCCAACAAAGTTATAATCACGTTGTTCAAAGCATCAAAAGGGAACTGGCTCGACTTGCACTCCAAAGAAGATAAGGTAATTAGTAATTTAGAAGTTTCATCCTTTAATGCCAAAATGGAAAGATTAGAGAACATTGATATTTCATGCTTGTCATCGTGGGTTTTTGTTTTGTCATCGTCACTGGGATATCAAATATCGTTCTGTGATTTTGCAGTTCAAACCCAACAATTTGGACAAGGAGAAGGATCCAATGGCAGGAATTATGGATTTGATGAAGGTCAGTTGTCTTTTTAGTATAATCTTAGTCTTCATTCCATCCAAGTTCTGCTTTTATTTCCTTTTTTGGTTAATACATAGCCAGTTCGTCTAAAGCTTGAGAAAAATGGTGGCATTTGCAGAACATGTATGAAGATGGAGATGAGGAAATGAAGCGAACAATTGCAAAAGCGTGGTCTGATGCGAGATCTGGTAAAACTGCTGACCCGTTACAGGGATACAGATAGAGCCACCTTTGGAAGGGAAGATTTAACTGCATCATTTATGTCTCTCGAGTATTTTTAGGATCTTTCCTTTCTGCCTGTTGGTTTATTTTGCATGGGCGTGTGTTGAAATATCTAGAACATGTAACCCAAAAAAACATCAGCAAAAGCTGTGTTTGAGTGTTAGCATCTTATTGGGTCCGGGAGCTTTTGCATTATAAGAGAATTTTCCTTACAAAGCCAGTTGCTAAATAAGTTCAATACATGGGTTTTAAGTATTATATGTTATCTGATTCTGTATTTGGCTGGGAGGGAGAATACCAGGATATGCTGCTGAGATGTTTATATTTGAGTAGGCGGCAACATTCTTTGGTTTGAGTTGAAATCTTGGGTCATGCTCTAAAAATTCAACTTAAGGGGATTTTGAAGACATGAATTTTGCAATTAATGTGATCAAGAATGGTCTGTCTTTAAAAATAAATAAATAATAATGCATGGATATCCAATCCTAAAATTTATATTGTATATTTAATGATGTTATAAGATGTGTATCATCGGTGGATGTTTACGTGACATGAGTTAGGGTTAGAATCCTATTAAAATCTTATTGTAATTAGGGTTTTTCAATTAGGAGGTTATTTTGCCCGTAAATAGGCCTCTCCCTCTATTACTCTCTCTCTCTCTCCCTCCGGTTACTTTAATTTACAACAAATAACTACTATTTGGATGATCTAAGAAATTTAGTCATAGCACTTATAAAGTAGCACTCAAAGTGATGTCATGGATCATTAATTTTGAATCATTAATTTTGAATGCCTAAGTATGCTCATTGACATATGTATGAGCGGGACTAATTTTAAAATCTTTAATTTTTAAAATCACAATTAGATTATCTCCTTAAAAGAATTTTTTTTAATTGGATTTTCTGAAACATAGATAATCATAATAACAACACAGAAAAAATAAATTTTCATTATTATTATTATTATTATTTTTCCACGGTAGATATGTAACTCCAGTTAGATGTGATGGTAGAAAACAAAGATAAAAGTGTTTTTGACCAATTAGTAGATGTAATAGCAGAAAACAAAGATAAAAGTGATTTTGAGCGGATTAGATTTCTAAATATAAGCCCCAATGATCGAAAAGCAAAGTGATATATGGTCCACTAGCAGTGCATGTAAATGCATAAGTATAGAAAGAATTCTCAAGATGGGTCTTCGTCCTTTCTTTTGTACATACAATTTATATATAAGTTGCAAGTTGAAATTTTATTATGCAAAAGTTTAAAGGGAAATCAATGATAGGGTCATAGATCTAAAATCTAAGCGGTTCAAAGAGTATCGTTTACTAGTTTTTATCTCCTTAAAATAAATTTTTACAATTGAATTCATTTTGACATGGCCAATAATAATCCAAATAGAAAAAACACAATTATATTTCTTTACCCACGATAGATAAAACTATGATTGAATTAAAATCTTATGTAATAGTAGAACATAAAGAGAACTTAATTTTGAGTGGGTTGGATTTCAATATAAACCCTAGTGATTAAAAATATAATGGTGCATCTACCCAATGTAAATAAATAAATGATTTTATTTCTTTTTTTTTCTTTCAAGAATCAAAATTATGATAACTGACATTCCTAATAGATGGAGTGGTCATCCATTTACAATGGGGTGACCAAATGATCATCAAATATTTGGAGGGGGCCATGGCCACTGCCAGCCCTTGGGGATGGCAATTGATCAGGTTAAAACAGGTGGCCTGTTCTAAGCCCCTCTTATTAGGGGTGGGTCTGTTAGTGGGTCCACTGGGTTCGGGGTGAGATGTATTTTAGTTGGGTCGGGCTTGGATTGGCATAATTCTGCATAAACTCAAACCCGACCATAACTGTTGCCATCCCTAGTTGATATCTGTAATATTTCATTTTTCTGGCTGAAATGGTCAGCCTTTATCAGAACGCATGAGCTTGTATTAGTATTAGCAAGAAAGAGAGAAGATGATTTTACTGAAAAATGAATTGTATTTGGCCATTGCACGAAATAATAAAAAGTATTTTCGGCTGTACGAGATCGTTCATCCCGCCACATTTTCCTTTTTTTTTACAAGGGATGATAGTGTCACTCAAAATAAATATGGACGACGCTAGTGTTTCTTTTCGCTATATATACCCTACCCCTTCCACCACCATATAGCTTTTCTGCCTAAATGAAAAGTTGAAAACTTGTATTTACAGCTTTTCCGCCTATAATAACAATAGCAATAGTAAGTAGTTGCACTCAAAGAAAATAAAAGAAACTCAGTCACTGCAGAGAGGAACCGACTCTAATGCGAAATACATTTGAAACCCATTAATTAGAAACAGAAATGGATTTAAGCCATTAAAAAATAGAAACATAAATGTAAGCAAAGTCTCTTCAAACAAGGATTTGAAGTCATTAAAGATCATAAACAAAAACCCCAAATAGCTCCATCGCTGTGGATTTGAAACCCCAAACCATTTAAACCACAAACTCTAACGCTACTCAACTTGAAATGGATTATTGGCCAGGAATACTAAATGCCACTAGCCATTTGCTTCATGCAACTGATTTGAAGCCATTAAAAACAAAATACACAATCAATGTGAGAGAAGAAGGAATGAGAAAACTGAAAAAATGGAAGCAAATGAGGGTAACTAAGATTTACTAAGAGTGACGCTAAAGTTAAAAAAAAAAAAAAAAAAAAAAAAAAAAAAAAAAAAAAACCGAAACCATGTCTAAATGCGGTTCATTGTCCGGTAAAATCCTCAAGAAAGAAAGAAAGAAAGCAAGCAAGCAAGAGCTTGTATTTAGGGTCAGGTGAGGTCTGACACCGAACTCTGGTGTGTGTATTCCAACTTGCTTATGCAGAAAATGGGTGGGCCTGAGTTTATTGAGATAGAGCCCGTTATTTACATTTGGACTCTGACTGAGGCTTTAGGGCTCAGTTCAAATTCATCACAACATTTGGAGAATTGAAATAAATCTTTCTATATGTGACTTTCGCATGTAATTATATTAATATATATTAAATGTCTGTGTGAAGTACAATCTGCATACAGGGTTTCACAGGCCATGCCTGGCTTGACTATAGAAACACTGGCCCATACCTGCCCAAGCTCTACTCGCAGTGGCGGACCAACGTTGAAGGTGTAGCCCCACCAAGTCCTTGGAAAATCCTATTAGAACTACGTAGCCTGTCTGGCTCAACCCCATTAAAAAAATCTAGTAGTTCCCACTCATCCCGTCAAACCCTCCCTTCCTCCTACCTCCGTCCCTCCGCCCCACCCCTCGCCCTCACATTTTGATGCATGAAACCATTTAAAATAACCCACATGTTGGATTGATTATTGAATGATCCTAATCATTTAATGAGTCCCTTTTTTGTGGAGTGTAACCATATCTTTTGCCCATCCAAGAAAAAAGTGGATCACCCATGAAATGGTAACATCTAGTTTGATTGCAATTTTGATCGAGGTCATAAACTATCATAGTGGTGAGCCAATATTGCACAATTCAGATCAATGGGCTGATGCATGGATCGATATTTGACTTTTGATGAGAGAATGTTAGTTGGTGTTGTTAAATATTTTATATCTATTTAAATGCTATACTTTTTTCTTTTTTTTTTTTTGCAATTGTTAATGTGAAAAAAGTACAATTAAGTAATGATTGACCTTTTCAATTGACCATTGTCAGCCCCCCTCAAATGATAATTCTGGGTCCGCCACTGTCTACACGGGCGGTAAGTGTCAAGCCTGAGCCTACTCATCTAGTCAATTGGGCCGGGATGGGCCAAGCTGGGCTCTTTTTTTTTATTATCACTGTCAGTCTTTCTAGTAGTAGTTTGGACAAATGATCACCAGAATAAAATAACTCCCCTAGTGGTTTGGGGCTGTGCTGGCTTTGGGCTTTCTATCACTCAACTGAAGCCCGGCCTAATGTAGGCTGGGCCAACAGCCCATGAGCACCCCTAGTAACATGTATGTGCTATTTTCCATTGGGCTCAATCAATTCCTTGGGTTCACACCCGGCTGTAAAAGGCTTCTAACCTTAAAACATGTAGCCAAGTCTGGGATATCAAACCCATTACCCATATGCATTTTCAAGCCTGTCTAACAAATCTGGCTCCAGCTTGAGCTTTCTGGTTGATGAGTCAACCGAATCTGACAAAAGAACATGTGCAGCTGGTGATCATTTCTCTCAATGGAGTCTAATCAACTTTTAAGGAACCCTGTTCAAGTTTTATAAATAAACCATGGTGAGATCCAGAGGATAGGATTCCACAATCCGCATAGGAAGAACGTTTTGAGAATTGAGAGTGACCTTTTCATGTTCCAACTCACGGCCCAGTGATGTGACCTAACTGCCACCATCAACTTTGAATCCTGATGTGGTTGTTGATGTCATTTGAAGAATCATTGTTAATTAGAAAGAGAAGGCATCCATCCATCAACCAAAGAGATGTTACTCCTGTGTTTGGAGTCAACTTTGGGAGAATTTTAATCTAGTCCCAAACCTTGGCTCAACATTAATTAGTAAAGGGGAGCAGATAATGATGGAAAGGTTGATAAGTTTTTTGAGCTGGCTTTTGGAATATGTTCCTGTCATCACCTTTCCCTAACGCATCATTGACATCATTAGAATAAGATTTAAAAGTTAAGATATGCTCTTTTTAAATGTTTCAAGTCAATCTGCAGTGCTTAACTTCAATTGAAGTGAAATTTGTCTTATAACTAAAATCTCGTGGGATATTGATTTTGTGTTGTTTGGAATTTAGAGTTAATCCGCTTAGATCCATTGGTACCTATGCAAAAGTCAAGCCGATGCGACGATGATATTCATGCGCAAGTATTGGGGAGGTTCTTCGTAATAGTCGGGGTTGGAGGGAGGGATTCTTGTTTATGTTTTCTAATGTGTTGGCGATATAAAGGGATGGGTTCTTGTTTATGTTTTATAAGGTGTTGGCGATGTAAAACCTAACAAGGTGGGAGTTTCTTGGTATGTTGGAAGCCATGAGGAATTTTTTTGTCTTCTTTTGAAGGGAATTGTGGAGAGTGATTCTTACAAAGCTATCCATTGGATGTCTTTCTTGCTTTCTTGGAGGAAGGTCCTTGGAGATTTCATTTTTACCTATGTAGGTAGGATCAAGGCTTTAGCTTCTTTGCATCCGGTGCGTCGTGTGTGTGGATCCTGAATGGTATGGGTTGGCCAAGCAAGGGTTTTTTTTTGGATGCTTCCCTCTTGTAATTTGTCCTTTTTGGTTTTAGTATGAGACTTTTATATCTATGCCCTGTTGATTTGTTGGTTTAACGCTAATGAAAAAAAATAATCTAGACCTCCACTTTTTAGGACTCGAGAGATCTTTTTCTGTTGACTGACTTCAATTAAAGCTCCTAAATATTGGAAATTTGGAACAAAAAGTCTATTTGGACAAACTTTCTGGTTAGAATTTTGGACAAACCCTATGGTATGCCTTGAATATCCCTAGGATATTCAAGGCATACCATAGGGTTTGTCCAAAATTCTAGCCAGAAAGTTTGTCCAAGTAGCACTACTCAATTTGGAATATGCCTTGGACATTGATAATCTCATATTCTAACTTTCTAACAAAGATGCCTCCCTTTCTCTCTCACGAGTGATGACTGACAGTTAAAATATGTACTAAAACAGTTTAAATATGTACTAAGTATAATGATGAACTTATTGTGTTGTTTTCCTTATTTATTCAGGAGGGTAGTTGCATGAGAAAAAGAAACAAAAAAAAAAAAAAGTCTTCTCCTGGGCGTGTATGGATGAGTAGTGAATTGAATTGAGGTGAGGTAAAGCTTTCATTATCCAGACAAAAAAAGATCAAGTCATATAAAAAACACACAAATTCAAAACTCTCTCTGTTTTTTTTTCTTAAGAAAAGTAAAAAGTGAACCTCCTTTTCCCGCTAAATGACAATAAAAAAAATCCTTTTTTTATACAAAAAGTCAAAAGATTCCCTATCAGGCCAGAAAAATAAAAGACCATCGTCTCTATATTTTATTCTTTCTTAATTTCATGTTTCACCTCACCTCAATTTTAGTCACCAACTTTCCCATTTCCCCTACGAGGAAATTAGCATATCAGGTCTCATCAATGAGCTCTCCCTCTCTCCCAAACTGCCTAAGCCTGTCATCTGCCAATATGGTTCTGTAAGCAGAATTTTTGTATTCATACCATGTGAATTCCTTGTACAAGCTCTTCTCTCCTCCTTCCAACAGTATTGGCAAAGGTGCTATCCTCTCTCTCAAAGGTGGTGCTCCAAAGTAGATCATGGAGACTCTAGGTTTTGTGCTGCTAGCCATCACCCTATGCCTCACACGCCTGAATCTCCCATTTGTCAGGACCTGAAAAAAGAAAGAAAAGACCAATGAAAAGATACCATAAAGTGACACATTGCCCAAATGACAAGGTAATGGAAACCAAGCTAGGAATCTTTGATATCTTCAAATATTGGAATTTGGATTTTCAGCGAAAAAGAAAGGAGTAGAAGGGCTATAAAGGGTTAGACAACAAAGAATTTCTGTTTACTAAAACCACAAGACTCGAACTCCTTTTTTTGTCTTTCTAGTTTTCATGGTCAGTTCCTTGCAATGCTTACCTGAAAGACATCACCGACAATGAAATAAAAGGAGGTCTTATCTGGTGGGACTGAAACCCAACTCCCATCTCTGAGACAGATTTGCAATCCTGTGGAGTTATTTGATCTCAAAACTGATATTATCTGTGGGTCTGTGTGCTCTCCAAATCCAATCACATTGCAGTCCAAAGCCTGATGTTCTGGGCATGAAGGGTAGTGATTGATCCTGAAAACTGCATCACTCTCTTCATCCATCAATAGCTTACTGAGAACATTCCTTGGTTGGATCTTCAGCCCTTCTGCTAACAGTTCGAGAACTTCACAGGCCAACTTCTTCACAGATAATATATAATGATTTGCAGCAGAACTGCAACAACAAAAAAGTGGTTAGAGAGAGTACTCCTATTGAATCATACCAGCATGCGATATCTAGAAAAGAAAGGTGTTTAATGGCTTAATAAAAAGATCTGGGTTTCCCTAGATATAATCATAGATACTCTGAAAAATGGCATGTGGGTTTGCTTCTGCAGGATAAACCAGTTTATATCTTGCTCTACTTACCAAAAGATATCTGGGTTGTCTTTAGAAATACTGAAAGATATCTGAGAGATGGATTCTGCTTTGATTGGCAAGAGGAGAGATTCAACCCATCCTACATCTCCGTTGGGACCAATACTTTTATTTCTATAGACAAAAGGACTAGCTTGGGCTGCCTTTTCTTTCTCAAGCTGTGGTAAAGAGAAGAACTTTTCTGCCTCAGCTTCCAGCCTTTCCATGTGTTCTAATGGGATAGAATGGTTGGTCACCTTGAAGAATCCAACCTCTTCACAAGCTTTGACAAGGAGGGATTCTGGGTCTGGTTCTGACAAATCTATAGAAGGTATACTGGAAAAGAAGCTCGATTTGTCTGCTGGTTTTGACAGCGCCACCATGGTTTTTTATGAAGGAGTTGCTCAAAAAACAGGGTGATAAAACAAAGGAAAAATAAGGAAGCTATGCAGGAAAGGAATGATTTTGGAGATGGATGTTGGGGATTGAGGTGTTTAAATGGAAGTAAGTGGGGGAGGAAGCACAATAGCACATGCATTAACAGAGGCGATGCACACAATAAAGTAAAGGCATCTTGGCCTGTTTGAAAATTATACGCATTCCCTTCAAAATTCAGTGGGTGATTTTTAAAAACACAAAAAAGATCCAATAGAAGTTTACTTGAAAATATTAGTATCATTTCCTTCAGTTTACTTTTCTCCAGTTTCTAATTAATATGATCTCTTTTCTGCCCAACTAAAGATTGATAAACATATTGCCATTTTGGAGTAAGTTTGGCTATATTCTCAGTGGCGGACCCAGGATTTTCGTTTGGGTGGCGTTAAAATTTACTAGACTTTACATTTGAAAAAAACTAAATTTTCTTAACTTTTTGCTTGACTTTTTTCACATTACCAAATAACACTTACACGTTATTCTTTAAAAAATGTCCAGCTCATGGAACTCAAATAGATGTATCAAGTTAGTGAAGATTGGGAATTGAAGAGGTTGTTAATTAAAAGTATCAAAAAGTATTAGATGGATAAAGAATAATTCTAACATAATCTCAGATACTCAAACTCACATTATCATGTTTCACTAAATTTATAAGTCAAGATCAATGCCCAATGAGGGTCACTGCAAATTCAAGGTGAGTGGGTGTATGAGAAAAACTGAATAAAAAAACATTTTGAGGACATCCATCATTTCTCTTTTCACTTTCTCAAAGCCTCCAATCTTTGGATAATGAGAGTAAAATTCCATTTTTGAGTCAGAGTGGGGTAAGAAGACATGATACCGGAAATGGATTTGATTACCTTTGGATTTTTGTAGATATGCTCAGATTTGGTGGTTTAAGGATTAGGGTATGGATTAGGAATTGGGGGTTCAGTTTTTGGAATTAGGATTTGGAGATTAAACATTTTGATTTAGGGATAGAGTGATTATGAAGGGTTATACAAGATATGTTTGGCAGATAAAGATGTAATAGTTTACAAAGTACATAGAGACCGGCGACGAGGAGCTCGATCAACAATTGGCGCAAAGAGGTTTCAAAAGAAGAGGGAGAGCAATGTATTGCCACAACACATCTTCCTTTCTTTTTTTCTCCCTTTTTTTTTTACCAAAGAAGCTCTACATATGTGAGGCTATCTTTATACATATGTGACAAGCTTAGACATGTGGGGCATGCTCCAAGGCCCCATTCAACTCTACGGTGATTTCAATTTTGAAGTGGGGCGACTGCCCTAGATCGTGCCCCAAATTGCTCGTCCCTTCATTAAGACACCATTGAAATCTATATAGATGTCAATTTTAACATGGGGCGGAATACAATGTAGGTCCGCCACTGTATACTCTCTTTGGATATATATTTGTGCCTTTCTCTCATCTTAAGTCAGTGATGGAGAGCGACTCTTAAAATGAAATTTCTTGGGTCTCTTGCAAAGGTCTTGCCTTTGGAGCTTTATGAATTATGATGTAAACAATCAATGGAGCAATTTTTGGAATAAGAAAGTTCCAAGAAATCAAATCCGGAAGGCTTGAATGATAGTGCAAACATTCAAACAACCATGGCCTTTTGATATGGGTGTCATTTTACGACGTGCACATATTCGTTTCGAAGCTATCGCCATGTTCTACGCTATAAGCAACAGTTTGAAATTTTGTAGAAGATCTTAACAAGTAATTTAGAGTTGGTCGAAAGGCGCTTTTTTTTTTTTTTTTTGTATTTTGTAATATTGTAATATTTATAAGAACTTTAACTATTTCAGGGAAAGGTAAGGTTCTGGATGCTGAATAAGTCATCTGTCATGTTTCTATTGAAAAATAATGGGAATTTCAGTTTCTTTTGGGTCCTTTTGTTTGCATGGAGTAGAATTAACTGAAATTGAGAGTCAAATTAAGATAAAAAGAAAGTGGAGGGAGTTGATATTATCAACTTGAGGATGGTGATCTTCTTCCTTCACTCTTTTGTACTTTCCACTAAGCTATTTTAAGTTTACCTTAATGAGATTAAATATTTGGCTTCAATGCCTAAAGTGGAGTTGGGAGGTTGGCTAATTCTCTTATAGAATCCTTCGCTAAGCAAATGGTGGATAGATCTTCTCTATTGACTGTCTTTTAGTTGTAATTTTCTTGTTGGTTGACATAATGCTTGTCTACCATTGTTGTCCACTCCAATTGCTTGAATGGTTGTCTGTGTGTTTCTCTTGTGTCCCTCTCTTTTATCAATAAAACCTTTGTTAATGATTAAAAAAAAAAAAAAAGGAAGAAGATTGATAATAAAAAACAACTACACAAATTGTTAACCAAAATAGTCCATTCACAAAGATTCCTTGTTTTAGGCATCAGCATGTTTGACATTCTTTTAGAAGGAAATGGAGTTGGTTTGTTGAGAAAAGTTATGGAAATAACAATAATAATTTTTAGCTTCTTGGATACATTTGGCTGACCAATGGATAGATTAGAGGATATTTACAGGGGAGTATGGAACTGATACCAACACTGTAATGCAATAATTTTATTTATATTCTGATTCCAAATGGTTAAGACTCTGGCTAAGATGCTAAAAAAGAGTTCTGGGAGTCGGATATGTTACAGCATCAAGTTTCTCTCAGCACTTCCCAAGGGGGTCCAAGAATCTCTCAATCCACCCTCAATGCAAATATAATTATGTTCCAATTCCTGTAATGAGTAGTTCCTATGTTTTGTAGATGGGTTCTGTTTTGAAGATTATCTTTCTTATTTTGGGTGGTTGTACTCAAACCAGTAAGGTTTGAAGAACAAGATTTTCAGCCGTACAAGATTTTCTATCTTATCTTGTTCAAGTCATCACAAGATCTTCTTTGCTGTTTTGAAGATCATCAAACCAAACCTACTTTGAGGTTGATGGGAGCAATTGAAGATTGGAAGGGAAAGAATTAGAAGTAAAAAAAAATTACCACATGGGATTGGGTTGGGTTGAGTGCACTGGGGTAAGAAGCTACAGGCTCAGCCCTAGGGTCTAAAGGCCTGAATAAAAGGGACCCTAGAACCTGGTTAGGGTTTGACACTTGCTTGCCCACAAGGGTCATGGGAGGCCAGAGTCCGGTCCATATAGAGGAGATCCCAAGTCTAGACCTGAGAGGGACCCTAGAATCTGGATTGGAGGTTAGAGTCCCTAGTCCAGTCCATGGAGGAGGCTCCAAGTTCAAATTGCAATGCAATCAATTTGGTTCCCTGGCCTAGCTACCTCACACTGTTTGTGTTTTTTGCTTTTGTTCTGTGTTTAATCTGACAGATTTCCTCTTTGATGGGAGTAACACTTGGACCAATATGTGTTCAATCAGATGGGGTTTCCACTTTGGCTGGAGTAAAAATTTTGACTACCCCCATGATTTCATTTTTGGCCCCAAGTCCAAATTCCTTCGTTTTGCTTTGTTATCATGTGTCCTATGTGTTTAATCTCACAGGGTCTCTCGCAACTGGACATCGTGCCATAGGAAGGAAATTTCTTCAAAAATTTTCTCCTGTGCATGCGCTCTCTTAAGAGAGTAAACATCTGGCCGTCCATAAAGGCGGGACTCCCCTGAATTTTGTTGGGTCGCCAACCTTGACGATGGCTCCAATCCAATGGAGCGCAGAGCACAGGAGCGCGTGAGAGAATTATACAAAATTTCCCAGCCTATGATTCGTTTCATCTTCTTTCACGTGTTAGGGTTTGCAACAAATTTTATACTTGTGAGCAAATTTAAAATGATGTGTCTTAAAAGTAAAAACCGGCAAACATTAATTAAAAGGGGCAAATAGTTAAATTTTGAGGGTTTTTTTTTGCTAGGATCCAACTTCGCAAGACTTAAGAGCATGTTTAGGAACAGGCGAGGAAGCCATATACTTGATAGTTCTTCACTGCCATTGGAATAAGGATTTTTCGCTGAGGATTTGTATTGTTAAAGATTTCACATTGATATTATTGTATATTGAAGCATATAGCTGAGAAAAGTGGGGTTTCGAGTACAAGCCCACTTGAGTGAGGGTTTTCAAATCGTTTGGATGGTGGTCGAATCTGCAAATCTTAACAAATGGAGATTTTCATTCGTCCAAATCCTTAAGAATTTACAATTACTAAATATGAATTTACCACGACTTTAGAAAAATAAAAAACCTTTTCCATGATAATTTGATTGCCAAACGTGAAATTAAAAAAGAGATAAGAAAATCCTATCCTTTCGAAATATATATAATGAAGCTAATTTTGATCTCCGCTTAATAGCAGCCAGTGGTAGAATTTAATTTTATCCAAACATAAAATCTTGACTTTCTGTCTCGTCATTTACCTCATCTGTTTTCACCATCTCTCTCTATCATGTCGTCAAATCAAACTTTCAACAAATGGTACTCCCCTATCATGTCCCCAAATCAAAGTTCCAACAAATCTTTCTCTATCATCTCGTCAAATCAAAATTTCAACAAATCTTCCTCTCAGTCTCTCTCTTAACGTTACCACATTTGATGTAAAAAATTTTTTTTTTTTTAGCCTCCTGCTTTCTTTTGCTTGTTTTATTTAGGTTGAGAGTCATGGGTTCTTTTGTGTAATGGATGAAAGAATCTTTATTTGTTTCTTGGAGTTTTTATCAAAAGTATCCTTGAATACAAGTAACATCTTAAAACATCTTATATAGCATCTTAAATAGATACTTGTCGCCATTATATATATTTAAGAATGCTTTTAGAAGTATAATAATATTTGAGTATGCTTTTGGTAAAAACCCCTTTAGAGATTGTTTTTCAGTTTGGGCCTTTTGAATCACAAATACCCATGTTGTCTTATCTTATCTTATCTTGTCATTGCTTGTTCATATATATATATATATATATATATATATATATATATATATACACACACACATATATGTTATTTTATTTTTTCTTACAAATTATGTTCGTGAATTATTATTATTATTATACATCTGGAATACGTATATGTTATACATCTGGAATGCGTATATGGGATTGTCTCTTTCTTTGTTGTTTTGTTTTGTTTTCTTATGTGCATGTTGGTGAGTTTTACATTTTGTTCTTTACCAATGGAAATGAATAAGATTGTTTAGAAATGGTTTCCAACCAGTATTGATGTATGGAAAAAATTCATGGGATTTGACATATTAGTCATTTTTAGACTTGGGTTATCCCAATTTCATGACTAAAATTCAGATAATGTCACCTGAGTCGCTTGACTTTGGTCAATATTTTTATAAAACTTTTTTCCCCATATCCCATGGTATCATGAGAATAGTTTATGTTAGAGAAACTGATAAATTAATCCCATGATATCATATGATCGTTCCATGATGTTATGGCTTTTATACAGCATCTTAGGAAAACTTTTTCCCCTAATGATAAACCTGAGAAATAGTGTTATATATTGGATTTGCTTTTACAAAATATCAATTTTCGTGTTTTGTAAAAAGCGAATTCTCTTAACTAATAAATCCCATGACATCATGGGATATGGCGCAAAAAAGTTATAAAAAAAAATGTTGACCAAAGTCCGACTCTGGTGATATTATCTTAATTTCAGTCATGAAATTGGGAAAACCAAAGCAAAACAATAGCTCAACGGTTAATGAAAGAAATAAAGAAATAGAAATAAATAAATAAATTTGGAAAACCATATTTAAGGAGGCTTACTTATGTAAAAACCCATAAGTTTAATCCAACGATGAGTATAGTTTAGATAAGTGTAAATTTAAAGTCAGTGTCAATGAGAGGCTAGCTCCCTGTGAGGGAATTGTATTGATCACAATAGAGTCCCACATGGCATAAAAGAATAACCCCTCATGCAATCTATGAGGTACCTCTAATAGTTATTCTTTATTTCTGAATATTTAATTAAACATTTTATTTGTGCTACCTTTTCCCAATATGACAATAATATTTGGGATTAGGTTTGGGGAAGAGAAGAAGAATGAAGAGGATGAGGAGTTTATGCCTGCTCAAAGTCGATGACGACCCTCAGTTGTTATAGCGAGGGTCGCCATTGACCCTCAACGCTGAAAATGAAGATCGATAGTGGCCACAAAAAAAATGGTAGGCTAAAATTCCTTGCTTGGTGCACCGGCTATAAAGTTAATTTTTTTTTTTTGTAAAACCCCAAAATATCTAAGATATTTGAAACCATTTCATCTAAAGCTTTCTTTTTAAGTCATGAATCAAGTGACCTTATGTCTATTTTTAGATAATAAGTCATGGGTTTGTTTTTTCAGTTGAGAGTGACCTTGTGTTTGTGTCCTTCGTTGGACTTCTAAGATAGTGCTTTGATTTCTGGAATTGTAATCCCCTTTTGATATGATATTAAGGTTTGATTATTCCCGTTTTGGAGTGCATTCTTTAAATATAGTATAATGGGGTTACTATTTGAAAAGAAGAAGAATAGGAATTAAATTATTTTTCCAAACAGAATAATTATGCATATGCATATGGGTTTTAACATATTAGTCATTCTTAAATTTGGTTTCTTCAATTTCATTATCGAAATTCAGATAATGCCGTTAGAGTTGCCTGACTCTTGTCAACATGTTGATTGTTGAAAGTGTATGATATAGAAACTAATAAATCTCATTATATCATGCGACTATCCTAAGATATCATGGGATGTGGCGCAAAAAAAAATTTAAGAAGTGTTGACGAGAGCTAAGTGACTCTGATGACATTATTTGAATTTCTAACATGAAATTGGAAGGCCAAGTTTAAGTACAACTAATACGTCAAAGCCCCAAAAATTCATTATACATCAAATTGGCCTTTTGGGATCTAAAAACTCAATATGAAGAAAAGTAGATGCGACAGCATTTCCCATGAATGACGATAGCTGGTTAGGGGATGGACAACAAAATTTGATCTCTCACACAAGGGAAAAATAAGATTTGTAGTACATGTTAATAAAGGAATCATTGTTGCCTAGTAGGCCTTTGTGCATGACTTACTAGAAGACTAGCTTTCTAAGTCCATTCAAGCACAACCGTCTACAAATTATAAGAGAGCAGCCCCTTCCCCTTCCCCTTCCCCTTCCCCTATAGATACATACAACACAAGTCCCTCTTGACGCGCCCTCTCTCTCTCTCTCTATATATATATATTGGATTTACTCAGATGAGAACTCTTAGTGGGGCCCACATGGGGATCCACATGGAGATGAGAATGTGTGCCAATAGTTTAATGACTTTTTATATTAAAAAAAAAGATTCAACTCTTGATCCAACGGTTTAGTTCATTTGGATCTGTAATTGAGATTAGTGGCTATTAGGGAGTCTCTATTTGTGCATGGTTTGGAAGAGTTGCTAAGTGGGCCCTATCAATAGTACTCATGGAAGTACGATGAGAACTAGTTTTCATCTGAATATTTTCGTGTATATAATATATATATATATAGGGGAATATTCATGTGCATCTATCCCTCACCATAGGGTGAGGAGCACTTTCTCTTTTTGCACATGAAGATAAGGAAGTGTACCTCACCCTATGTACTTAAAAATTTACTTTTGTACATGAAAATCCACATTTATGGAAGTGTCCCTCACCCTATAGTGAGGGATGGATGCACATGAATGCTCCCCATATATATATATATATATATATATATATATATGGAGGCAGCTCTCCTAAATTGAAGCTTATGATAAAGCAAACTGAGGTAAGGTCAAGTGTGCAGTGGGGCCCACTTGGGGGCCCACATAGGGATTGAGGATGAGGGGATTTGGATGACTCCTTGTGACCCTGCTCTTTGCAAAAAATCAGCTCCAACTGCTAACAAAAAATCTAATAGTCAACAGTCCATTAGGATTGATATGCAGTCGAACCAACGGTCCATTAAATTCGGATATGATCGAAAGTTAGAGGACCTGTGTAATTAGTGGACCTGTGTAATTCAAGGTGGTTGTGTGTTTAGTCCATTTGGATGGACCAAGAGTCGACACCACAAGCGTGAACTTGCGAGATTTTATCCTAAGTGGCTTAGGATTGCCATATATATACATATATATATATATATATATAGAGAGAGAGAGAGAGTCCGGATCTGGTGAGGGAAAACCCCATGGTGACCATGAGTGGACCATTCATCCGCCACTTCAAACTTATTAGAAATCTAGGGCAGGAAATTGGGGTAGACGTGAGAAATCAAGCAAGACTAGGACTCCCGTCTGCATGATTTTAACCTATGAAATCAGATTTTAGTCAGTTTTTTATTTTTTATTTTTTGAGGAAAAAAAAAACAATGGGACCTGGTGAATAGGAGCTCTAACTCTACTTGTGGAGGACCCCCAAATCCCTATCCTTATTTTTGACATGTTTCGCAATGAAACGAAGAGAAAGATGACTGATCAATTCACATTTCTCAACTTGTTATATGATACTACAGTAGATACCGATCCATGGAGCCCATCCATTGACTTGAAATCCAACTTTGTTGTGTCAAGGAATCATGTAAACCATGCACTGCAATTTACTGATTTGGTAATGAGCTTTTTCGACTAGAATTCCTCTTAGATTGCTAGAAACCAAAATCTGAATTCAGATTTTTCAGAAAAAACACGATATCCATGGTGGGCCCGCCGTTTGGGATTGTGGGGCCTAAGGGACCCACCTGATCAGAAATCTAAACCAAGCATCGACCATAGTTCTTCTCTGTTTTGAGTTCAAACCCCTTATCAGAATTTAAGAATCCAGTAAACTTATGCATTAGGGTTAATTGGATCATTAGGGATTGAATTAACCTCAAAACAACCCAAGATATGGACCAAATCCATGTCAAAAATGGGTTTTGAAAAACAGGTCACCTTTTTTTTTTCTTTGATAACCTAGGGCATCTCCTGCCCAGCGTAGGAGCTTTTGGCCATGAATTTAAGAGACACTCGATTCTAAACAGCTGAGAACTAATCTCTAGGGGCACATGCAAACCCTCCTATCCACCAGATAAAACTATGGGAGGTGGCCATTGAATATAAGAAACAGGTCATCAATGGAGTTAATTTTCGAAATTGGTTGTGGTGCCCACCTGATCCACTTGATGGATGATCTGGTCCAATCATCTGAGAGAACATCATTGGGCTATCTAAGGAATGCAGGACCCATGGGATGTGGGCCCACCACCCAACTGGCCTAAATCTACCCACGTGATGACTTCTGCTGGCCTGATTCTTCTTCTTCTTGCAATTGAGGTTCTATAAAATCACAGTTTAAGACCTATTAGGTTCTATAAAATCACAGTTTAAGAACTATTACATCCAGATTAACTTCATTTATTTTTTTTAGTCCTAAGTTTTCCTAAAATCGCCAACAGGTCCTGATAGCCGTTGTTGAGTTCAGTGAATGGACCATGGTTAAAAATATCGATGCAAACCGGTATCGGCCTGTACCGGTACAATGTTTTGATGGGGAACCGGTATTGGCATCACCCATCAAAATATTGGTATATGTCGTCTGATTTATAACTAAAATCTTATTTTTTTACTTATTCTCCCTCATTCAATCATCTTCTTCCTTTTTCCTCATCTTCTTAGCAGACCCTCCTCCATGGCTCAGTCTCTTCCAAATTCCAACCACTCTTAAGTCTTAAGCCTTAAAAAAAAATCATTTTATTTGGTAATAGAAAATCAAATCTAGGCTTGAGAGGGACCCTAAAATCATTTTATTTGGTAAGAGCCCCGAGTCCAGTCCGCAGGCCCTAAAGTCCAAATTGCAATGCAATCAATTCCCCTGGCCTGCCCCACACTATTTGTCTTTTTTGTTTTTGTTTTTGTTTTATTATCATGTGTTCTATATGTGTTTATTATTTGATAGGGTTCCTCTTTGATTGGATTATTGGACCAATATGTGCTCAAACTTGGACCACTTTGATTGTAGTAAATATTGACTTTCATTTCATTTTTGCCCCCAAGTCCAAATTGAAATGCAACCTCACTATTTAGACCTCCCCCTTTGGCTTTTGTTTTGTTATCATGTGTCCATGTGTTTAATCTGGCTGGGTCTGGCTATGTTTGGAGTAACATGCTAACACCATGTTGAAGGGGGTGTTCTTGCTCCATAAAAAAAGAAGGGGATGACGATTGATGCATCTATAGAATGGGAGTAGAACTCCTCATAAATTTTCTCCTACGCACGTCTGACGAGAGCAGTGATCAGTCAATCTGATCCGATGGAGTGCAGAGTATACAAGAGGCGCATGAAAATCAAAATTTCCCAGCCTATGATTTTTACTTCATTTCATCTTTTCTCACATGATTTTGCATCCATTTCATACGTGCGAACAAATTGAATGATGTGTCTTAAAGCAAAAAACCTTGGGGCGAATAGTTATTACTTAGAGGGATCCAGATTCGCAAGACTTGTTAAAACAGATTAGAAAATCCTATCCTTCTCAATGTTGAATGATGATGTGTTAAGACGAGTGACAAAAAAGGGTCATTCAATAAAGATTGTGTTGCCACTTTGGGCATTGATTGATGGCCTTCACATGATTATCTTGCTGTTTTTACATGGAGTGCACAATCTCCAAAAACCAGCAGAATCCATCATGGTGGGCCCATTTGTGATCAATGATGGTGGGGCCAGCTCTTGTTGGATCGAAATTTGGCCAATAATGTGAATAAAGAAGGAACATTAAAAAAAAAAAAAAAAAAAAAAAAACAAGTAACAGGAAGATCCTTCTTTCCACCAAATAAGCATCAAATAATACAAAGAAGATGTGATTTTAACTAACTAATAGAAATGATATCCTTTATTTCATCAAAATCCATATACATATACATCAAATAATACTATATCCACTAAAGAATTACAAACTCTCAATCCAAAAAAGACTCTATCTGTCGATGGTACCCCATCATTCTAGAATCTTCCTATCCTTCCCTTCCACAAACATAATGGAAGAAGAGCATGTATAACATATATAAATAAAAAATCATAACCACCCAATATACTCATATATCTCCAACTACTAAAATCAAATCTCTCTCTTCAATAGAAATAGAACAGAGGCCTCAATGAGAAAGCAGAGCAATGAAAGACATCAGAGATGTGATTAAAATGCCACCCAAAACAGGTAGAGCTGAGTTTGTGCTGCTGGCCATTCCCGGCGCTGGCGCTGGAGTCATGTCGCCTTCTTGTGCAGAAACTGCAACAGAAAGAACAAGAAGTGCAAGAAGAAGCAGAGGAACCTTTGTTGAAGAAACCATGGTTGATAGAAGATGAAGAAAACAAAGACCAGAAAAAACACTAATAAGAGAGAGAGAGAGAGAGAGAGAGAGAGAGAGAGAGAGAGAGGTTTTTTGGGGGTTTAGGAGAGGAGGATGGATTGGGATGGTAGATTCAGATGTGGGTTTGGGAGAGGTTTTATAGGTGAAGAGAGGAGATTGGTGGAGGTGGGAAATGGGAAGGGAGAGAGGAGAAAAATATAGCCGTTGGAAGGAGCTTTTCCTGTTAACGTGTTGGAATTATTTTGTCTTTGTAGCGTGTGGGGACACTTTCTAGCGGTCGTACACCTAGTAGCCGTTGCGCGTACACGTGGCAATCGAGGAGTGGTTGGGCGCTTCCAAACGTGGCTTTTAAATTCTTACTTGTTAAAGTCTTTGTATGTGGACGTTTGGAATTGGTCCCTGCTGCAGCTGTGAGTGTGTGAATTGGTCATGCAATCAAAGAGTCTTGATTGATTGATTGATTGGGGTCCGGATCTTCTAGAATATCCAACTCTTAGTTTCTATTAATAATCCTGAGAGGTAGCACAGTTGGATTAGGATCGTCATTTACATTTGAAGGTTGTGGGTTCGAAACTACATTACTACATTGGGGTATAAGAAAATTTTATCTGACTTTCTCTCATGAGCCGTAGGAATTATTCTGGCCCAAAGGGCTCAGAACCCTGCATTATAAAAAAAAAAAAAAAAAAAACCCTCACGGTTTCAATTAAGTGGGGTGTGGATCTGGTCTGGATTACTTCTTTGCAGCGAATGTGTCTCATCGTGATTGGTCCACTTATGGTTAATGTGCTTCAAATGTTGTAGGTGATCCGAATTCAAATGGATCTTTGCGATGGGGGTCACCAAAATTGAGTTTGTAAAAATAAATGTCCTTTAATTTTTTTAGAATTTCTCAAATTTTATTCCAATAAGTGCTCGTTCACTTTAGATTTGAGCATATACTTAATAGTGCAATCAATAAATTTTTAGAAATGATTAACATGGCAAGCCTCTCAAGAGATGTTTCTCACCTGGGAGGCAATTTTCTTTATTTCGTAGGGTTCACTCGGATGTAAGCCAATTGTAAAAGGATAGTGTGATGAATATGTCTCATTGTGGATATATTTTTGGACAAGAACCATCTTTAAATCTGTACAAGAATACATAACACGGACCCAACTCTAAGATGCATGGTGTGTGTAAAACTTATGCAACACCTGAACTTTGATCATCGATAGATCACTAGCAATATGTGCCTATGCTCTTATGAAATATTTTAATTTCTTTACTAATAGGGAATATGCTATATCCATGTGCAACAATTACAAAATATAGAATATTAGGCTTTCTAAAAATACATAATTGTCATGCTTGATTGATTGAGTCTGGTTCTTCCAAGTGTGACTCACTCATGGTTCCCTATGAGTGAGGGGAGTGGATGGATCTTTGCAACGAGTCTCATAAAAATCTAAACTGCTTAAAGTAAATGCCATTTATTCTTTTAAGATTTTTTTAAATTTTATTCTAATAGGAGTTGATCACAATGTGAGATTGAAGGATTGTGCATATAATTAATATTGTGATTAACGTAATCTTATGCTTTATTAACCATGGCCGGCCTCTCCCAAGAGACGTCTATCATGTTAGAGACAAAGCTCTGAGCTCTTGTGGGTCTCACTTAGATGTATGCCACTGTGAGAGGTAGTGTGATAGAAAGGTCTCACTGTGGATAAGATTTTGGAAAAATCTTCTCAATTAGATCATCACAACCTTTGATTTAGGGGCCTTAAAGTCTAGACATTTTTTAAGTTGCATTTTTTATGAAATTTAATCTAACGGTGAGTATAATTCAGATTAATGTTAAATTAAGGTGAGTGTCAATTCATGGGGAGGATATCAAGTATAATGGGTTTGAATTGTTCAAAAAGGGTCCCAAGTAGTGTTAGAAAAGGTCTCCCTTATGCATGATGTGAGTAACATCTCTTTGGAGAGGATTTCCCCATTAATCATATGGATTAAACACTATTAAAAACCCGCTTAATCTAACAATGGGACAAATTCCTATTGAAGTAAATTTTAGGGACGCCCCACAAAGGGGAGGCCTTTTATTTTAAATTTTTTCAAGAGTATTTCACAATTAGGGATTGATCCTAGGTTGTTTCTATAAAGGGGGCAATGCCTCACCACTAAGCAATCAGTGGATAGGACATTCACATTATCACTTTGGATTTTCAATGGGGAAGCCCTATCACAGAGCTTCACTTCTCTTACTCACAGGAAGCATGAGATACCAACAAGAAGATCCAAACTCAATTGAAAGGGACCTGTTTTGCATTGGTCCACCTGGATCAGGTGTCAACCAATCACTTACAACCATCTATAGCCCTAAAACTTTATTTTGTGGCTTAAAGCATGGGTTTCAAAGACAGTCTCGAACCCCATCTTGGCAAATACCAGTCTAATATTCTGTTTTTTTAACCTATCTTCAAAGTATATATAATTATAAAAATGTTTAAAAATTGGTATGTGTTTAATCTATACTTTTAATCACTTTTAGCATCTTTGTTTTTTAAAAAATACAATAGAAAGGTGATCAGAATAGAGTTTCAAAACCTCTTTGAATTGGAAATAAGCTCATATAAAATCAGTATCAGTCATGGGGACAAAATCTTTAAAGACAAGATATTAAGATGATACAATTTGATTTTGCCGAGTTTTAAACATGGGTCAATGCAGTGTTCAAAAGGTTGGACTCAGCCCTTGACTCGGCCGGAGTCAGGTCGACTCGACTTGGCTGAGTAGGTACTGTGCCTCAAAATTTTTTTTTTTTAATTATTATTAATAATCACTGTGAGTCTAGCAGAACTTGGAAAGTTCTCATTATGGCAACCACCAGCTTACAGGACTAGGTCATATTATTACCTTTCACAAAAATTAAAAAAAAAGAAAAAGAAAAATTAAACATTGCTGGTTAGGTGTCCAAGTAAATAAATAAACAAAATTAAATTAGGTATCAAAGAGTTATATTATAATATCTTTATGCTGAATTTCAAAAGATTAAAATTGAATCTGGACTTGTATATAGAAAGTGGACCCAACACCAGGGTCCAGGGTGCATTGTGTATGTAAAAATTATGCAACACTCTAACACTCCAACCTCTGATCATCAATAGTTTGTGGGAATCCCAATGCAAATCCCTTTGGAACTTTCAATAGGAGACCCACCAAGCTGCTTTTCACATATAATAAATAATAGGAGATTGGTATTTCTCCCTCAGCACAAGCACAATATCTCTGTGTCTAGAATGGAAAAAGAAAACAAATAGAATCATAACAACAGAAAGGCCACTCCAATGGTGATCCAATTGTAAGTTGACCCAATAACACAACAGATCCTGAAAGGAATAGCTTCTTTCACAAAAAATTAAAAAAAGGCAAAAAACTTTCTAAAATTCTACCAATGCTTTGATTCATTACAACAAATGCAGTCCTGCTGAACTAAAAGCATCACCAAATTCATTCATTAATAGCTCAGTCAATCACAAACTCAATATTTTTAAACCCAAAGTGAGATAGAATAAGATCAGATAGGAAGACTTATCAAAAACCTATGATTCCTTGATTAGTAAAAGCAAGGAAGAGTAGATGGTTTCATGTAAAAAAGACTCATTAACAAAAGAAGAAAATTAGCAGAAACATCAATGAGAATATCGGTTAGATCATCAGTAATCAAATGGGTTAATCATGGCAAGGGATGGGCCCACCACTCTTCTGAAATCAAGGGCTCTCTCCAGATGAAAAACACAGAAATGGAGATATGACTCAGGGCCCCTACAAAATTACAAAAACAATAAAAAAAAAAACAAAAACCATAGATTTGCAAAATCTCTGTCTTCCTAATTAGAGGGAAAATATAAATTTATCACAAATATGAAGTAAATAATGAAGAAGGTTGGTGCATTTTATATCTTTAATACCTTAGTTGCAATTTGCTACTAATTTAATCATAAATCTTGAGTGAAAAACGAAAAGAAGATGTATATCAGTTGCTAATACCAGATTGAGCGCTTTCCGGGATGAAAGTTGTGTTGGGAAAGTCCCACATCCCTCATCCGCATTGCCCAAGTAATGGGTTAATTTGGTCTTCCACCCATCAGCTTAAGCATTTGGGTAGGTACATGGTACGGCCGGGTCCACACGTGAGGGGGAGTATTGGGAAATTGAAAAAGTTTCATATCCCACATCGACAACATGTTTGGGACCCATAGCACTCATTGAAGTGTAATGATCTCTTAAGTGCATTTTTTTGGGTGATTTAGTTTAATGGTAGGTAATATGGATCAGATAAGTGTCAAATTGAAATGAGTTGAATTTACATGATCAAGTATGTGTGAGAGGGTTTAGATTGATAATGGGGGTGGATGTTACTATCTTTTTCTTTCCAGAAATTGGTTTTTTTAAGATCCTTTTCAGGAATGTTTTTCCCTTTTTTAAGTTTGCTTTTACAACAAATAACCATACAAATTTTACAACATATAACCATACAAATAAGTTGTAGGTGCTAAAAGAGACAATGGTTTGCTTTCAAAAGTGAAGGGGTATGGAGTTAACTAGGGTTTTATCAAATATCATTCTAATCATGTCGTCCAGCAACTTAATTTAATGACATCAGAGCCTAACAGTTTTGTAATGCATTTTTCAAAATTTGTTCAATCCAATGGTGGATAATGAAAGATTAATCTCAAGTACCACATTCAAGCTTGTGAAAGGGTATTGATTGATCATAGGCAGGTCATGTTATTAGGAATAGATGGAATCATCCTTTGTTTGGAGTTCTTGCCCATATAAATATGAATAAATCTTATTCCAACCATTTTAATGGACTTGTATACCATTAAATCATGAATGCAGCCCGGTCATTATACCTCATTAATGAGTGAACCTAGTCACATGGATTTTAACCATTACTAGATTTCCCCAAGGGGTGATTTGAAAATTAGAAAAAAGGAGTAAGGTTATGTTATGAAGTGAAATTTTCAGCTATGGGGTCCTGCATTCCATCCTCAAAAGAGGTGCCAAATCATGCATGGCATCCTTGCAGTGTAGGAAAAAATTACCTAGATTCTTGAAATAAAATTGGATTCTTTTGTTATTATGAGAAATGATGAAGTCAATACTAATATTCAAACATTTCTTCTCTTAAACCAATTTAAACAGGGGAGAATAGTAGAGAAAAGATATTCTCCTCCTCCACACTAATTGCATTTGGATGCAAAGAAAATAATAAATATATAGAGAATCCCAATAGGTGAAGAAATGAGAAAAAAACTGGAGATGGATAATTTCTATCGATGATCACCACTTTTCTCTAGTCTTAGTTGTGTTAGGATATGAATGGGAAAATTTATGTAAGAAAAAACAGTCTAATAGCTTTTCACAATAAAAAAAAAAACTCAATATTAAATATTTAAATGCTAATTTTCTTGATAAAATATTCAATTCCACAAGAAAAAAAGTTGTTCTCTTCCCCTTGTCCTATTTTTGCATATCTTACCAAAGTAAAAAAAAAAATGTTTTTTCTTCCCTAAAGGTAGATCCAAAGTGGAAGTATGCACTTACTTCATTGGAGAAAAGGTTTCTTCTCCCTACTTTTGTTGGATCTATTGTGAAAAATGTTTACAACATGAATTCGACATGTGGGCAATTTCATCAACCTCCATTTTCTCCTCATTTATTCTGCATCCAAATCGGCCCTTAGCTTCTTTGCTTAAGCTCTCGATGGGATTTCTTATTTCTAGATCCAGAATTATAACAGAGTATCTTTCTTGAATCTCATGGGTTTCTGAAGAAGTCAACTCAAACATGCAAAAAATCCAGAAAGTAACTACAACAAAGAAGATAAAGATGACCATCTTCAATTCTGACGTTGGGATTGAAAATCATAGACTTGAAAGAAGAAAACCTACTTATGAATGTTGTGCGGAAGCCTAGTGGTGGGATTTGATACCACTTATTTTGTGAAAAGTGGCGCAGCAGAAATACCAGTGTGATCGATGGTCTAGATGTAAGATATATGAACACATGTAATCAATTCACACACAAAAGAGAGACATACGAGAAAAGATGACAAGTAATTCACTATTAAGAAGACATACAAGAGGATGTATACTACATATGAGATTTATCTCACATTTCTGATCCCATTGTTCATCACTCATTCTCTTACGTGGCGTACGCAACACCACCGCAAAAGAGACTTGGATTTTCTTATCCTGTCTTCTATCCTCTCTTCTTTTCCCGCTCTTCCACTCAATAGCCTCCCTCCTTTTATAGAGTTTTAAGGGGGAAAAGCATTTAATGATGCATGTGGAAGTAAACTACTTGGTGTTCACAACTCAAGCAGATTGAGTAGTGCTACTTGGACAAACTTTTTGGACAGAATTTTGGACAAACCCTATGGTATGGCTTGAATATCATAGGGGATATTCAAGCCATACCATAGGGTTTGTCTAAAATTCTGTCCAAAAAATTTGTCCAAATAGACTTTTTGAAGCAGATTTGTGGCTCACAACCCAATGTGAGTTTCAAATCTCATTTTACGGCTGCATAGACTCATATCTAGTGGGCGCCACATGCACATCATTGAGGTAGCTCTCAGTAGAAGTCAATAATGGTGGCTGGACTTTGTTGGATTGAAGTCATATTTTCAACAAAAGCTGGAACAGCTTTGACAGAGTGGTGAGATTCTTAACGTGCAGATGAGCTTATATTAAGAGGATGCGAAAAAAGACATGTGCTGGAATTGGCACTGACAAATTTGTTTGTCCTGCACTTTTGTTATGACTTGACACCAAAATTGATGGTTTAATTCAAAATCCTAACAACCCTTTTTTAAGTTTAGCATGCTTTCTGGTTTTTACTTCTAACTAATCACTGGTGCATGGCAGAGAGAATTTCATGCTTAACTACTTCTGCTTCAAAGTTGAATCTGATTAGAAATTCAGCATCAATCTGTTTAGCTTCAACATAACTGAATAAGCTTGTAATGCAAAGTGGAGAGAGTTTAGAAATCAGGTGGCTTATCATGCCACTAGGCCGTGCTCGGACTAAGCACGGCCTTAAGCCAAAGACTTTGTCTCCCAATTGAAGTCTTAATCCATGTCCCTATGAGAGTTTTTGAGTGAGACCCAACTCTGTTTGGTGGTTAAGAATCTCAAGTAAGCAATCGAGCCTAAGAAAATTCAAGTATGAACAAGATTATGCAGTTTGCATTTACATAAATAATAATGGTTGGGTTGGCTCTGGAAGTTGCTCTACCATGCTCTTTGAACAGAAAACTAGTGGTCCCTGCCCCAGTAGTTGAACACTGAAAAGGTGGCCTACTAACAAAATCACCAAAAAAGGAAAACAAAAACAAAAAGGTCTAAAATAGATATAGCCACAGTTTTAAGGGCACTTCATTTCCTTATGGCCATGACAGGGGACCATCTGAGAGAAGAAAGAAAGAGTATAGAACTAGAAGCATTCTACACCTTAAGGCACTTAATTTCTCATGAGGCCATGACTGGAGGCCATCCTAGAGAAGAAAGAAATCCAAGAAAACAGAACAAGAAGCATTCTACAGCTTTAAGGCAATTCATGATCTGAACAAAATAGGAAGACAAGAAACAACATACATTCTACATAGTTTTCGTAAGGCACTTGATTTTCTGTGTGGCCATTATTTTGGTGCATCTGTTCACCATCTGGCAAAATAGGAAGACAAGAAACAACATACATTCTACATAGTTTTCTTAAGGCACTTGATTTTCTGTGTGGCCATTATTTTGGTGCATCTGTTCACCATCTGGTTTCTGCTGTTGATGGGCTACATCATACGTCGCGTGGACACCAAAGAAGGCATAGTAAATAAGCATTGCCAATGTGCAGTAGGCAAACCTCTCAAAAGCTTGGTAACCAAGGGAGCCCATGAGAAAGAGATTGGTGGCAATTGACAAAGATGGGAGCCATGGAACCAGTGGAACACCCCAGACCTTTGGCTTCTGCTGCTGGGGCACGAACACCGATATCCCCATCGTCCCGAAAAACCAGAGGGGCACAGTTATAGTGTAGCCAATCCAACCATGGGGCCTCAATCCCCAATAAGCCGAAGTACCCATTGACGAAGCAATGATCACTATCAAGAAAATGATCAGTTTGAGAAGGTCAGATCTAGGAGTGGTTCCTCTCACATAGTATCTCCTTACAAGCAATGCAACTGCCATCATCATGAAGATGAAGAGTGTACTGATGGATAGAAGGCTAGCCAAGACATCCAAGCTCGAGAACAACGCAATGATAGCGCTCGAAATGGTTAGCAAGAGGCCTGCATAGATGGGGGTTCCAGTCTTTGGGTGAACCAGTGCGAACAGGGGTGGAATCATGTGAGCTCTAGCTATATGGGTGACATAGCGAGCCTGCCCAAGTGCGCCCACCAATAGAACAGTAGTCATCCCTTTGAGGGCTCCCAGAGCCACAAGGTACTTGGCCCACTTCATTCCCACACTCTGAAATGCAATGGAATACGCCGCATTCACATCTATCTGAGTATAACTCTGCATCATACTCAATGACAGAGCCATCAGGCAGTAAATCACTGTAATAATTGACATTGACCCAAGCAGACCCAATGGTATGTCTCTTGAAGGATTTCTAGTCTCTTCGGCCATGGTTGCGATGTTGTCAAATCCACCATAGGCAAAGTACACGATTGCAGCGGCTCGGAAGACCCCTTCAGCTCCATAGGGCAGAAATGGCGTTAAATTGTCGGTGTCGGCATGCATAAAACCGGCTATTATCACAAATACTATCACAATTGTGTTCACAGCAGATGCAATCCAATTCAGGTAGGATGTTTTTCTTGTGCTGATCATGGTCATGGTCGAAGCAGCTGTGAGAACTACCACCGCAATTGGATCCAAGAGATTGAAGTTTTTTGTGAGATTTGTTTGTATTCTTAGCGAGTTGGGATGGCGATTTATAAGTGTAGCAAAGTAAGAAGTCCATGCCCTTGCCACTGCTGCGCCACCAATGACACTTTCCAACAGCAGATTTGCAGCTGTTATGAACGCTGCGAAGTCACCTAATTCAACTCTAAGATAAGCAAATGACCCACCTGCGACAGGGATTTCCACTGCAAATTCAGTGTAGCAGAAGACAGAAAGCATAGCAGAGAGACCTGAAACGATGTAGGAGAGGACTATGGCTGGGCCTGCATTCTTGTGAGCTTCCTGACCTGTGAGAACGAAGATTCCAGCACCGATGACTGAGCCAAATCCAAACCAGGTGAGATCCCACCAAGTGAGGCACCGTTTCATGTCGTTCTCGCTTTCTTTCCGGAGCTCTCCAAGTTCTTTGGCATCTTCTGATCTGCTGAAAAGCCGGTCCTTGAATCGAAAGAACGTCTGAGAAAGAGCTTCCCTGTATGTGTCCCAGTTTTGGAAGGATTTCTCAGGGAACAAGTCTTCCTTGCTGCATCTCCAATAGCTTCTTGTTTCTTGATTCTTCTTCTCATCACTTATTCCTTCCATGGTAGGACTTGGAGAGCTTGGAAACATGTATTTTAACACTTCTTGGGTCTCTTCCTACCACTTCTTTAGAATCTTGAAAGAGGGGGGGATCAAAGATTCCTTCTTTAAATTGCTAGCTAAAACCAAGTATATGGATAGTGAAGTTGACTTGGCATTGTTTGATAGCACAGAATCATTGTATCCATTTCCAATGTTGGTGGACCATGTTTTGGTTGTCTGTTTAGACAATTGTCTTGATGGGATTGGAATGCCGTAGTTCTTCTTCCTTGACTGAATTGTGATTGGCACGCCTGTTATTTTCATGGAAAAAAGTGATGATTCCTCTTGTCTTTGGGATGATCGATTTCAATATATTTCTTCCCAACTGATGTCATACACTAATGAAAATTACCATGAAATGAAATATGCCTTCTGCAATTTTCTTTCAAGGGTGACAAACCATCTAAGGTACCTGAGAAAATAATAGTTTTTGCATTTTGAGTTTGCTCTTGATGTGCTGAGCAGCATAAACACAGTATTAGATTCTGCATAATAAATAATGTAAGTACTTTACGCTTGATCCTAAGCTAGTTTGGTAACTCTACTGATTGAGTCAAGTGAAATAAAATTTTTTTTTCTTTTTTTTAAGTTGATTTTAAAGAAAGAATAAAATATAAGTGAGTTATGATGGTATTTTGTTTTTAGTTGTTTGTTATGAAATCTTTTTGGCTTATTGTATGGAAAAGTGGAATTTTTTTTTTTTAGTGAATAAAGGTTGTTGTTTTTTGACTTTTGTATGAAAAACATGGGAGGAGTTTTGAATAAAGTGCATTTGATCTGACATCTTATCTGAAAAATGAAGGTTTTACCTGACTTTTATTGCATTAGTAAAGTGCTAAACTAAATATGAAACACCAATATCTCCTCTTATTCTAGTAATAAAAATCATGTATACAGTATTTTACACAATCCTAACATAAATTGTGAAGGGAAAGATGCCAATTCTTGAAGCATTGGTGAAGGCCGGCCATATTGTTTTGTCACATTATCCTTGATGGAGCCTGGATGGGGACTTGTAAATTTTCTTTTAAATGTTTACTTTTTTCATCTAAAACTTGAAAGACTGGGCCCATGAAATACAATTGGTCATTGATAGCTGTAGGACTTTGTTTGCACTCTGCAAATCTCCACAACTTGCACAGGCCTGTCATTATGTGCACTCTTCTCCAAGGGTACCATATCTTTTTCTGATTTGTTAAAGAGCAAGATTATATATATCTTTACTTTACCCTGTTATTGTCTGAAAACAAATATCGATGCACTGTTAATATAAAACAAGGTCTTTGCTGGTGGACCATGACAGAATCCTACTATTATTCTCTAAAAAATGGACTCACAAACTTTTTGAGTGTGACTAGTGGGTTATTATAAGAAAAATGCAAAAAGTACTGATTCTATAAAAGTTATAAAGGGGTTTTTTTGGACATGATGTGATATCTTGTCCCCTGGCATTTGAAAAGTTATGTTTCTTTCTTTTGAGTTTCAAATTCCAACCATCCAAAAGACCTTTTGGAATTTTTGGAATTCCACTTTCACTAGTTGTTGGAATTTCAAATCCTCCATAAAAAAGGGGAATTTGGACTTCCACCTGAAGGGATAACTTTTGGAGAATTTGAAATTCTCCAAGACATGAATTCTTGCAATTCTGATAAAGAAATGAGCCCTAAGATCCCATTTGCGTGCTTCTAGTAATAAATTTCGGTAAAGAAATAGGCCCTAAGATACCATTTGCATACTTCTAATGGGATTTCGAGGAATTTGCAGTAAAGGGAGTTTCATGGAAAATGTATTGAAGAAATTAATTCATTGGAGGTAAATGAGACCTTCAACTTCCTATGAATTAATTTGCTATGTTAATGGGCAGGCAATTATTTCCATATCAAAGAGTGAATATCATGTGATGGCCACTTGGGGATCTTCACCTCTGGTGGGTCATGTTTAGCACTTTTGATACAAAGACATTGCTTAGAAATACAAACCAAAGAAAGTTAATTAAACACCCCATTAAACAAAATGTTTCATATGAGTTGTTATGACAGTCTGTTAGAAAAGCCAATGTGAAAAATCTTACCCATAAATCTAGAATGAGTATTGCAAGAGAGATCATGTCTTTAGCAGTTGTCTCAGTTAAAATAAGGATACATTTTAGTAGGGTCCTATTTATTTGCATATAATACATTCGAATACCTGGTCAAAAGAGCTTCACCTAAGGATTATTAAAGAGCCAGTAACGGGGTGAAGGATATAAGGTAAGGGGTGTAAGACATAAGGTAGCGATGGTGATGCAACCCTAATTTTCATGGGATTTGAATTACTAGGATAGTAGTTGGGTATTCATTTTCCACATTTCGCTTTTTCATTTTTCATTTTTAGAGGAAAGATAATTTAGAGGAAAGATAATTTAATGATCATTTTTTAAAGTTCAAACTTATTTATTCAATTTTGAGCATTTATTAAAACAAAAGTCTTACAATTCCTATATATGTATTCCATTACAAGAAACAAACAGGCTGAATGCTACCCCTAGAACCCGTTGACACAATATTCCTTGCTTGATGCATATTGGAGTTGGGCAAAAACTGATGGGTCAGACCCAAATGACTCAGTCCACAAACGACGGATCAGGCCCAAACCATGATGACGGGTCAAGTCCAAGAGATTTAGTTCACGATGTTGGGTCAGGTCTGAATGACCCGGGTCCGTGTCGAGCCCAGGTCCAGATCCACTCGTCATGGGTAGGTCCGGGTCCGAATCCATGAAGTACGAAGTCAGAGCGTCGTTACCTCTAACCTGCTTTTACCAAGTCTTGCGGAGGATATCTTATCTGCCTCGTCACTTGAGGGCGGTTCGGAGACTCCGCCAAAAGGTAGCGTCCGCTGCTGAAGAGTCTCCCCATCTGTTAGGGGACGACTATAAAATACAGAGCCCCTCTAGCATTGAGGGGCAAGCAAGCTATTGCGATCAACCATTACCATCATTTTCAAGTATTCTCTGTAATCGTCACATATTTGAGAAGTAAAACCATCACTTCAAAGTGGACGTAGGTCACACTGACCGAACCACTATAAACCTCCTCTCTCTCATTCTCTCTCTAATTCTCTCTCTCTATTTTTCACATTAATTATCCTAAACTTGACCGGTGGTGCCCGAAGACACTTTTTGGCATCATCAGTTTGGCGCCGTCTGTGGGAACGTGAAAACTCTCACTTCATACCACTTCATTCTCAAAATCATGGTGACCACCACCAGATCGACAAGGCGACAAGAAAATAATTCCAGACGAGAGGGAGAGGACAATCCCCACCGAATAATCCCCCCCCAGTTGCAGCCGCTCCAGATCCCACTCCCCAACAGATGTTTGGCAACAATGCAGCAGTTGGTAGCCCCAAAACCAGCAGATCCTGCAGCTTATATGCTCGCGGGGCAGGGAGGAGCAACGCAAGGAGAGCCTCGCCAGGGAGCTCCTCGCAGGGGAGCGCCTCGCCCGGGTGACCATCAGCATGGCGCCCAGGGCCTGGGCGCCCACCCCCATGGCGCCCAAGGTCTGGGCGCCCATCACCATGGCGCCCAAGGCCTGGGCGCCCATCCACCGGGCCCAGGCTTGGGCGCCCATCCACCGGGCACCGGCGCCCAAGGAGCTCCTCGTAACCCCCCTCTCGGAGTGCTGTTTGGTCGATCCTCAAGGTCGCGCCCATCACAGAGTCCCTCTACCCCAAGATGGAGCTCATGCTGGAGGACCCCCACCTTCTGGTGGAGCGAATCATGGCGGTCTTCCACCTCCTCCCTCTGTTTCTAATGGGGAGGAACCTCATTTCCAAGAGGAGGAAGATGAAAATCAAAGCATAGAAGTGGGGAGTCACTTCTACGATCGGTCCAGAGAAGCTCCCAATCACTGGGAAGAAAAAATCAAAGAAATGCAGAATCAACTGGGCGATGTCTTCAACGCCATAAGAGCTCGGGCACCAGAGACAGTAGATTATCTAGTCGGGCGAACGGATACACCGTTCAAGCCTGACGTGGTGAACTACCCACTCCCTCAAAAATTCAAGATGCCATCGGTAGAGACCTTCGATGGAAGGAAGGATCCGTTGGACCACTTAGAGACATACAAAAGCAAAATGCAACTGCATAATATCCCTGACGAGATAATGTGCAGGGCGTTCCCAACCACATTGAAGGGCTCTGCTCGGCAATGGTTTGCCAACCTCGCCCCAGCCTCCATCGCCACCTTTGGAGAGTTGAGCAAGTCATTCGTCTCGCACTTCATCAGAGGGCGCCGCCACCAAAAGCCAGCCACACACCTGCTCAGCATAAAGCAGGACAAAAATGAGAGCCTCAGGAGCTACCTCGCTCGTTTTAACGAGGAGGTACTTCAGGTCGAAGAGCCTGACGACAAGGTGTCAATGACAGCCTTTCTAGGAGGCCTTTGCTCATCAAGCTTCCTCTTCTCAGTGATGAAACGTCCACCAAAGAATATGCCAGAGCTACTAGCAAAGGCTCAGAAGTATATGAATGCTGAAGACATAACCAGGGCCAGGCGGGGAGAGTCCTCCAGAACAGGGGATAAGAGAAAGGAGGAGCGAGACAGAGATGAAAAGGAGGACATTAGCGACAAGCGAGGCAGGACAGAGAGGCCAAAACGAAATTTCACTAAAAATGTTTTAATTTGAATTTCGGTCAGTCACGACAGAAATGGTATTTTACATAATTATTTTTTTTAACTTTTTTTTACACATATATACTATCTATTTCTTATATTTTCCCAAAATGTAATTCCAAAATATTTACTAGAATGGATTAAATCTATATTTTTTACTTTTTTATTTTATTTTTTTACATATATATGTATGAAGAATATTCATGTGCATCCATCCCTCACCATAGGGTGAGTGATGTTTCCATAAATGTAAATTTTCAAGTACAAAAGGGGGATTTCAAGTACATAGGGTGAAGTACAAAGGGTGGATTCATGTGCAAAAAAAGAAAAGTGCCCTTACCCTATGGTGAGGAATGGATGCACATGAATGTCTCCCTATATATATATATGCATATATATTATGTTATATTTTTTCCCGAAATGTGGTTTTGAAAAGTTTCGTTGAAATTCGGAATCATCCGAAACTTTTCATTTTGTAGGCAGAGCGAAATGGGGTCCAAAACGATATTGACAACTATGGTTTTAAGGCCTCTAAGTAGAGGTTCGAAACTGCACTACCACACTGGGGCTACAGGGGAGTTTACTTGGCCTCTCTATGTCTCGGAGGGATTAGTCCAGTCCAAAGGGTTCGGAACCCTCCGATAGCATTAAAAAAAAAATAGTGCCTGAGCTTACACTATGTTGGGAAGAGGGGAGGGGAGGGGAGTGGAGGGAGGGAAAATTGAGGGGAAGGAAAATGAAGGGGAGGGAAAATTTAATTTTACCTCTCTTGTTTGGGAAGTCCAAAAGTAGGGGGAAGAAAGGTGAAAAATATTATAAATTTTGTTTGTTTGTGAGATAGAGGGATAAAGACCATTTTTATCCTTAGAGGGATAAAATTTCAATGGAGAAAAATGGCATTTTGTTAATTTCCCACCTTACCCCTCCTTTCCCCTCATTTTCCCCCCTATTTGGGGGGAAAATTTTTTTTGTGGGCCCCACTCACTTTTTTCCTCCATTTTCCCCTCCCCACTTCCCTCCCCCTTTCCAACACCCTCATTTTTTTATTTCCCTCCATTTTCCATCTTTTTTTCCTCCCCCCATTTCCCTCATTCAAACGATGGGGTTAGTTCTCTACGTGCGTTTTGTAGCTGGAATTTGACCACTGAAAGCCAAACATGTGTAGCCACTACTATCCCAGAAGATCCCACCAACACTAGATATCCCATTTTTTGAGCCACATGGCTCACCTAAGATTTAGGGGTGTTCATGGCCCGGGCTGGGCTGTGGATGAAAACATATCCAGTTCGACTTTGAAAACACAGGCCTGCTTCTCGCCTAAGCCTAATATGAGCCTTAAGTGCCTAGCCTGGGCCTAGCCCACCTCACACATTTTAGGCTTGAACCCGTCCATTTAGCCAATTGGGCTGGCTAGGTCTTCTATCACCTTTTTGTTCTTTCTAATTACTTGTTTGGACAAATCGGTCATTAAATTACATGCATTACTTAATCGGGCCGGCCATTGTTCAGGCTTTCTATCACTTAATCCAATCTCGTCCCATGTATTAAAACCTAAGGCCATGCCTGGAATGAGCAATGTTAAAACCTTAGGCCAGAACCCTATCCACAACCAGGCCCTTCAGCACCCCTACCAATGATCAAGTTAAACACAACCCAACCCCCCATCCACCCACCCCAAACCAAAAAGAAAAAGAGAAAGGAATGAGTAAAAAAAAAAAGAAGAAGAGATGCTCATCCACGCAAAGATAAAAAATGATACATCCAATTGTGACTTAAATTCAAAATAACGACGCCTTCTAAAATCATTAAACTTGAGAGCTATAAGGATGTGAAGGAGTCAAGCTAGCTTAAGAGCTAGTTTAACTCGATTTGATCATGCTTGGCTTGTGTGTTAATCAAGCTGAGCTCAAGCTGGCTCGATTGGTTCAACAGCCGAACTCGAGCAAAAGCTTGAGCTAGTTTGGCTTAACTTAGCTCATTTTTTTTTTCATACTATGTGTTTCATTTAATTAAACATATTGATTTGTATTACATTACATCTATGTAAGTGGCTAAAATAATACGGACTTTGTTTAGAGGGTGAAGATACACTCTGAGCTGTCGTTGCGTTCTTCTTTGGGAACAATTGAATGCCTGAAAGCTGAAATAGAGGGAAGAGACAAAGGTGAGAGGCCCTTGGCTGCTGTCAGCCGAAGGCACTCCGACGCCTAAGTTAGTACTGTTACTGAACGAATGGTGAGTGAATGGAGAAGAATGAAGGGTTCCAGAGTTTTCTTCCCCCTTGCTTGCTCTACCTTGTGCAAATTTATAGGTGTTGGCCTTCTCAGGCCCTTCCTGAGTGGAGGTTGGTGGACGCATGGTCCTGTCAAACCATATTTTTTCCCGTTAGTGGAGATAGGTAGAGGTTTTGTCACGTCAGACCATACCCTGATCTTCTATATGATTGCTGATGTGACGGCTGAATGAGGCCCATGTCGTCCCTGTATCCGGCGCCCATCTTGTCTGTCAGACCCTAGGCATAAACTCATTAATTGTTGATTGACATGATGTCCACCTCGGTTGGCCGAGCTGCTGATGCCCACCTCACCTCGGTGCCACTGCCGAACTACGCATCCCTTTGCAATTACTGAGCTATACGAAAGGGTGGTCGATTGGCCAGCATTTCCAACCGAAGTGGACCCATCTCCAGGAGCTGGAACCTGGGCAGGCCTAGCCGGATCATTCGCTAGTACTCTGTGCTCACGAAATATCCCCACACAATCTATATGTGATATTATTGAGAGAGAGAGAGAGAGAGAGAGAGAGAGAGAGAGAGAGAGAAACTTGCATGAGAGAGAGAGAGACTTCCGTGAAAATGCTTTCCAATCGAATACTATCTTCTTGGATTGCTTTGCTTTATATAGACTTTACATTGCCTAAGTTTAGGCTACAAATCATCAAATCAGAACCTAATTAAATCTCTAAATATGGTAAAACATCCTAGCATACGATTTAGTCTTGCTGTACAAGTTATGACTAGATCTCATATGTACAAGTGGGCCGGGCCTATTATCATACAAGTGAGCTGGGCCTATTTAACATACAAGTGTACACTTTAACACCCCCCCTCAAATTGATGCGGAGAATCAACCAGCAACAATTTGCGAACCAAGAATTCATGCCGCGGCCGTGGAAGGCCCTTGGTGAAGATATCAGCGAGCTGGAACTCAGTGGAAATATGGGGAAGAGTAATGACTTGCGATCATACTCGTCCCGAATGAAGTGACAGTCCACCTCTATATGCTTGGTTCGTTCATGAAACACAGGATTTTCAGTGATTCGAATGGCACTGGTGTTATCAGCATGAAGAGGAGTTGATTGAGTCTGTGAGAATCCAAGCCCTGAGAGCAACCCACGTAGCCATAGAATTTCAGAACAAGCGGAAGACATGGCACGGTATTCTGATTCCGTGGAAGATTTTGAGACTTTATCTTGTTTTTTACATTTCCAGGATATCAAGGCGTCTCCCAAGTAAACGCACCATCCTGTGGTAGAGCGGCGTGTGTCCGGACAGCCGGCCCAATCCGCGTCAGAATAAGCAGTGAGTGTAAGCGGTGTGCCAACTGGAAAAAATAATCCTCGGGCAGAGGTATCAAGGATATATCGAATAATCCGTTTGACTGCCGCCAAATGATGATGCCGCAGGATTGTCATAAACTGACTGACCAGATTAACAGCATAAGAGATATCTGGTCGGGTGATGGTTAGGTAGACAAGGCTACCAACTAACCGACGATAAAATGTAGGATCAGGAAGGAGCTCTCCATCTTGTTGACGAAGCTTGACATTTACTTCCAAAGGGGTGTCAACTGGGCTAGAATCACCTAGATCGGCGAGAGCCACAAGGTCAGTAGCATATTTGTGTTGATGTAGAAACAAACCTTTCTTTGATTGATGAACTTCTAAACCCAAGAAATAATTCAAAGGTCCAAAATCCTTCATATGAAATGTATCTTGCAGAGCGGCCTGTATTTGTCGAATCATATCACTGTGTGGGCCAGTAATAATGATATCATCGACATACACAAGGAGAATTGTGGATCCTCTGGATGATTGAATCGTGAACATCGAAGGATCATACGGGCTCTGTATAAAAGAAAGCTGAAGGAGAGTGGTACGGAACTTGTCAAACCAGGCTCTGGGCGCCTGTTTTAGGCCATATAAGGAGCGTCGTAAACGAGCGACATCGGTCTTGGAAGAAGAAGGAATTCCCTGAGGGAGACGCATATAGACTTCCTCTTTAAGATCCCCATGAAAAAAAGGCATTCTTCACATCCATCTGATACAGGGGTCACGACTGAGAAGCAGCTATTGCAAGAACTGCACGTACAGTTGTCATTTTGGCCACCGGAGCAAAAGTCTCCTCATAGTCGATACCATACTCCTGCCTGTTTCCAAGCGCAACCAGGCGAGCTTTGTAGCGGTCCAAGGATCCATCAGATTTCAATTTCACCGAGTATACCCATTTGCATCCAATAGGTTTGACAGATGAAGGACAAGGAACAATGTCCCATGTATGATTTGTTTGAAGAGCGGTAAGTTCTTCCAGCATAGCCTGTATCCAACAATCATGCTGTACTGCCTGAGAGTACAAGTTAGGGATAGAAACAGAAGACAAAGTGGTTAATAATGAAGCATGGGTAAAGCCATAACGATCAGGTGGCCTGATGTGGCGAGTGGATCGGCGAAAAGCAGGAGGCTCCGGAGGTGGATCAGGTGCAGGATCAGGTGCATGAATGGTAGACGTAGGGAGAGACCCAGAGGCAGAATCAACTGTAACCTTCCGTCGTTCATACACAAAATTCGGCCTAAAACGAGTAACCGGTTGAGGTATTGCATTTGAAAAGGGTGGTAAAAAAGATAAAGGGACAGAGTCATTCGAATCACCATGCCTTGGAAAGAAATACTGATTTTCAAAAAACACGACATTGCGAGACACCCGAATTCTTTTTGTTGTAGGATCATAACATAGATAACCTTTTTGATTAAAAGCGTACCCAAGAAAGGCACATATGGAGGACTGTGCTGTTAACTTAGTGCGCTCAGTGGGAGGGAGAAAGACAAAACACACACACCCAAAAGGACGAAGATGACCATAAAGAGGATGTTTTTGAAAAAGTCGAAAAAACGGTGTCTGGTTGTCTAATCTAGAGGAAGGTAAACGATTTATTACATGCACAGCGGTTGAGAGGGCTTCGGGCCAAAACCGAGTGGGGACAGAAGAAGCTAACAAGAGGGAACGAGCAGTATCTAAAAGATGTCGGTTTTTACATTCAGACACACCATTTTGTTGGAGGTGTAGGGACAAGTTCGTTGGGAAATAATTCCTTTGGATTGCAAAAATAGTTGAAAGTCCTTAGAAACATACTCCCCCCCTGAATCAGATCTAAGAATTTTAATTGTAGTTGAAAATTGATTCTCAACATAAGACAAGAAAACCTTAAAAACCGAGAAAACATCAGACTTAGAATGCAACAAATAAATCCAAGTAAAACGACTATAATCATCAATAAATGTAACAAAATATTTATAATGAGAATGAGAGATAAGAGGTGCAATACCCCAGACATCACTATGAACAATATCAAAACATTTCAGAGCCAAAGAATCATGAAGAGGAAACGGAAGAGTTTTCCCTTTCCCCATCTTGCAGCTATCACAATTAAAAGAAACATCTTTAAAAGAAACTTTATTATCATTAATTAAACCAGAATTCAATAAAAACATCAAAGTTTTGGAATTAGGATGTCCTAAACGATTATGCCACAACTAGCAGTTATTATGACTGGAATGAGAAAGCAAAGCAGACTCTGAAGGGGGCCTTTCTTGTGACGAAATCTGGAGAGGAAACATTCGTCCCTGCTTAGGGCCCTTCGCCAGCACCTTCCCCGATACTTGATCCTGCACAACACAACCAGAGCAAGAAAAAAGGATGGAGCAATTATTATCAACAAGTTGACCAACTGATAACAAATTTGTGGTTAAGCGAGGAGAAAGAAAAACATTATGCAAGGGCAAGGAGTGAGGAACATGGCCAACAGCTGTAATGGGAACACTGCCACCGTCAGCAGTATTGATGCAGAGGTCTCCATCATACGTCCTAATATGAGTCATATTGGCAGAAGAGTGTGTCATATGATTGAAGGCCCCTAAATCAATATACCAGGTGGATTCTGAAGATTTTGGTTTACCTGACAGGCCTAGTGCAGAGAAAGCATTTATGATTATTTGTTGGACCATTTCAGGAGTAAGGGTAGAAGAAGAAGTGGCAGCAGGTGGTGCAGGCATGACTGGTGAATAAGCTTCAGGTGTGGCAGGCATGACTGGTGAAGAGGCTTCAGGAAGATGTGCAGAATAAGCTCTCTGTTGCTGTGGCCTATGCTGAGGTCGTGTCCGGCATTCTGGAAGAACATGACCTTTGGTTTTGCAGTAGGAACAAAACTTCTGGTTGCACTGAGTGGAAACATGTCCGAGTTTTTGACAGCAAAAACATTTGACCTTACTCATGTCGCGGGCTTGGGGCTTACCCCGAGCTATATAAGCAACATCGATAGGACCCGCCTGAGGAGTAGTCTGTGTAAGTATTGTCTGAGTCACCAAGCGCTGTTCCTCTCTAAGGAGTTCGCCCAAACATGATTCAAGTGAGGGGGATGGCACCCTGCTCATTAAGTTGGAGCGGACAGTTTCAAATTGTGGCCGTAACTTCATCAGAAACTGATCCCGCTGACTTGTTTGATGGATCTCTTGAATAGAGGATAAGGAGGCAGCGGGGAGGTCAGCATAAATAATCTCAGCATAATCAGTCCACAGACTTGTAAACTGAGAGTAGTAATCCTGTATCGACAAGGTCCCTTGAACAAACTGCGAGATTTCATGTTCTAAATGAAACCGTCGAGCAGAATTTTCCTATAAATAGATCTTCTTTAAATAAAACCACATTTCTTGTGCAGTCTTGTATGGGCGAAGGTTCAGGATAAATTGTGGATCGACAGATCCCAATATCCAAGTCATGATCTGGCAATCTTTAACCTCCCATTTAGCGAGAAGCTTATCATCAGTAGGTTTGGGATCCGAACCATCAAGATGTCCCCAGAGTTCTTTACCCTTAAGGTAAATTTGAAATTGAAAAGACCAAGTGGTATAGTTTTTACCATTAAACTTGATCAGAGTAATGTCATTTTTCTCCATAATATCAATGCAGAGATATACTGAGGAAAAACAATAGCAACAGCAACCCAGAGAATCCAACTACCAACTCAATAAATTTGCAACTTGAAAACACACTAATCAGAGATCCAGAGTATTCAAAATAGCAGTGTATAACAAAAATTCACAGAAGATCAGAATCTGTGATGTATTCTGAGAGGATGTCACTAACCTAGTAAGATGGCAGCAGTTGTAGTGGTTGAGAGATGCATTCAGCAAAGTGTGCCCCAGAACAGAAAAAAAAACAGTGCCTGACGACCTGGAATTTTTGTGCTGGAGAGATGCGTGGGCCCCACTGCTTGGTCCAATCACAGATCAGAGGACATCATCCTGGAGGAGATCAAAAGTGTATCCTCTAGTCCAAGTTTGATGGGATTTGGATAAATATCCACAAAGTTGTACGGTGGAGATGAAATCCTTTTGAGAGAAAACCACCAAAGTCGCCAGATGAAGAAGAGGATGAATGGCACCTTATCAGAGGAGAAAAAAATCCAGAAAAA
>QPKB01000013.1:2151152-2249736 GCA_003546025.1 Camphora micrantha | reverse complement strand
GCCAAAAAAGAGTTCTGGGAGTCGGATATGTTACAGCATCAAGTTTCTCTCAGCACTTCCTAAGGGGGTCCAAGAATCTCTCAATCCACCCTCAATGCAAATATAATTATGTTCCAATTCCTGTAATGAGTAGTTCCTATGTTTTGTAGACGGGTTCTGTTTTGAAGATTATCTATCTTATTTTGGGTGGTTGTACTCAAACCAGTAAGGTTTGAAGAACAAGATTTTCAGCCGTACAAGATTTTCTATCTTATCTTGTTCAAGTCATCACAAGATCTTCTTTGCTGTTTTGAAGATCATCAAACCAAACCTACTTTGAGGTTGATGGGAGCAATTGAAGATTGGAAGGGAAAGAATTAGAAGCAAAAAAAAATTACCACATGGGATTGGGTTGGGTTGAGTGCACTGGGGTAAGAAGCTACAGGCTCAGCCCTAGGGTCTAAAGGCCTGAATAAAAGGGACCCTAGAACCTGGTTAGGGTTTGACACTTGCTTGCCCACAAGGGTCATGGGAGGCCAGAGTCCGGTCCATATAGAGGAGATCCCAAGTCTAGACCTGAGAGGGACCCTAGAATCTGGATTGGAGGTTAGAGTCCCTAGTCCAGTCCATGGAGGAGGCTCCAAGTCCAAATTGCAATGCAATCAATTTGGTTCCCTGGCCTAGCTACCTCACACTGTTTGTGTTTTTTGCTTTTGTTCTGTGTTTAATCTGACAGATTTCCTCTTTGATGGGAGTAACACTTGGACCAATATGTGTTCAATCAGATGGGGTTTCCACTTTGGCTGGAGTAAAAATTTTGACTACCCCCATGATTTCATTTTTGGCCTCAAGTTCAAATTCCTTCCTTTTGCTTTGTTATCATGTGTCCTATGTGTTTAATCTCATAGGGTCTCTCGCAACTGGACATCGTGCCATTGGAAGGAAATTTCACCAAAAATTTTCTCATGTGCACGCGCTCTCTTAGGAGAGTAAATATCTGGCCGTCCATAAAGGCGGGACTCCCCTGAATTTTGTTGGGTCCCCAACCCTGACGTTGGCTCCAATCTAATGGAGCGCAGAGCACAGGAGCGCGTGAGAGAATTATACAAAATTTCCCAGCCTATGATTCATTTCATCTTCTTTCACATGTTAGGGTTTGCAACAAATTTTATACTTGTGAGCAAATTTAAAATGATGTGTCTTAAAAGTAAAAACCGGCAAACATTAATTAAAAGGGGCAAATAGTTATATTTTGAGGGTTTTCTTTTGCTAGGATCCAACTTCGCAAGACTTAAGAGCATGTTTAGGAACAAGCGAGGAAGCCATATACTTGATAATTCTTCACTGCCATTGGAATAAGGATTTTTCGCTGATGATTTGTATAGTTAAAGATTTCATATTGATATTATTGTATATTGAAGCATATAGCTGAGAAAAGTGGGGTTTGGAGTACAAGCCCACTTGAGTGAGGGTTTTCAAATCGTTTGGATGGTGGTCGAATCTGTAAATCTTAATAAATGGAGATTTCCATTCGTCCAAATTCTCAAGAATTTACGATTACTAAATATGAATTTACCACGACTTTAGAAAAATAAAAAACCTTTTCGCTGATAATTTGATTGCAAAACGTGATATTAAAAAAGAGATAAGAAAATCCTATCCTTTCGAAATATATATAATGAAGCTAATTTTGATCTCCTCTTAATAGCAGCCAGTGATAGAATTTAATTTTATCCAAACATAAAATCTTGACTTTCTGTCTCGTCATTTACCTCATCTGTTCTCACCATCTCTCTCTATCATGTCGTCAAATCAAACTTTCAACAAATGGTACTCCCCTATCATGTCCCCAAATCAAAGTTCCAACAAATCTTTCTCTATCATCTCGTCAAATCAAAATTTCAACAAATCTTCCTCTCAGTCACATTTGATGTAAATTTTTTTTTTTTTTTTTTAGCCTCTTGCTTTCTTTTGCTTGTTTTATTTAGGTTGAGAGTCATGGGTTCTTTTGTGTAATGGATGAAAGCATCTTTATTTGTTTGTTGGAGTTTTTATCAAAATCATCCTTAAATACATGTAATATCCTAAAACATTTTATATAGCATCTTAAATAGATACTTGTCGCCCTTATATATATATATATATATATATATTTAAGGATGCTTTTGGAAGTATAATGATATTTGAGTATGTTATTGGTAAAAACCCCTTTAGAGAATGTTTTTCAGTTTGGGCCTTTTGAATCACAAATACCCATGTTGTCTTATTTTATCTTATCTTCTCATTGCTTGTTCATATATATATATATATATATATATACATATATGTTATTTTATTTTTTCTTACATATTATGTTCGTAAATTATTATTATTATTATTATACATTTGGAATACGTATATGGGATTGTCTCTTTCTTTGTTGTTTTGTTTTGTTTTGTTTTCTTATGTGCATGTTGGTGAGCTTTACATTTTGTTCTTTACCAATGGAAATGAATAAGATTGTTTAGAAATGGTTTCCAACCTATATTGATGTATGGAAAAAATTCATGGGATTTTGACATATTAGTCCTCTTTAGACTTGGTTATCTCAATTTTATAACTAAAATTCAGATAATGTCACCTGAGTCGCTTGACTTTGGTCAATATTTTTATAAAACTTTTTTCCCCATATCCCATGGTATTATGGGAAAAGTTCATGTTAGAGAAACAGATAAATCACATCATGAAATCATAGGATTGTTCCATGATGTCATGGCTTTTATGCAGCATCTTAGGAAAACTTTTTCCCCTAATGATAGAACCTGAGAAATGGTGTTATATATGGATTACTTTTTACAAAATATCATTTTTCGTGTTTTGTAAAAAGCGAATTCGCTTAACCAATAAATCCCATGACATCATGGGATAGTCCCATGATGTCATGGGATATGATGCAAAAAAAGTTAAAAAAAAAAAAAAAATGTTGACCAAAACTTTGGTGACATTATCTTAATTTCAGTCATGAAATTGGAAAAACCAAAGCAAAACAATAGCTCAACGGTTAATGAAAGAAAGAAATAAATAAACAAAAAAATAAATAAATTTGGAAAACCATATTTAAGGAGGCTTACTTATGTAAAAACCCATAAGTTTAATCCAACAATGAGTATAGTTTAGATAAGTGTAAATTTAAAATAAGTGTAAATGAGAGGCTAGCGCCCTGTGAGGGAATTGTATTGATCACAATAGAGTCCCACATGGCATCAAAGAATTACCCCTCATGCAATCTATGAGGTACCTCTAATAGTTATTCTTTATTTCTAAATATTTAATTAAACATTTTAATTTTGCTACATTTTCCCAATATGACAATAATATTTGGGATTAGGTTTGGGGAAGATAGGAAGAAGGAAGAAGATGAGGAGTTTATGCCTGCTCAGAGTTGATGACGACCTTCACTTGTTATAGCGAGGGTTGCCGTTGACCCTCAACACAGAAAATGAAGGTCGATAGTGGCCACAAAAAAAATGGTAGGCTAAAACTCCTTGTTTGGTGCACTAGCTATAAAGTTATTTTTTTTGTTGGTAAACCCGCAAAATATCTATGATATTTGAAACCATTGCATCTAAAGCTTTCTTTTTAAGTCATGAATCAAGTGACCTTATGTCTATTTTTAGATAATGAGTCATGGGTTTGTTTTTTCATTTGAGAGTGACCTTATGTTTGTGTCCTTCGTTGGACTTCTAAGATAGGGCTTTGATTTCTGGAATTGTAATCCCCTTTTGATATGATATTAAGGTTTGATTATTCCCGTTTTGGAGTGTATTCTTTAAATATAGTATAATCGGGTTACTATTTGAAAAGAAGAAGAATAGGAATTAAATTATTTTTCCGAACATAATAATTATGTATATACATATGGGTTTTAACATATTAGTCATTCTTAAATCTAGTTTCTTCAATTTCATTATCGAAATTCAGATAATGCCGTTACAGTTGCTTGACTCTAGTCAACATGCTGATGGTTGAAAGTGTACGATGTAGAAACTGATAAATCTCATTATATCATGCGACTACCCTAGATATCATGGGATGTGGCGCAAAAAAGATTTTAAAAAAGTGTTGATAAGAGCCAAGTGACTCTGTTGACATTATTTGAATTTTTGTCAAAAATATTGAAAGGCCAAATTTAAGTACAACTAATATGTCAAAGCCCCAAAATTCATTACACATCAAATTGGACTTTTGGGATCTAAAAACTCAATATGAAGAAAAGTGGATGCGACAGCATTTCCCATGAATGACGATAGCTGGTTAGGGGATGGACAACAAAATTTGATCCCTCACACAAGGGAAAAATAAGATCTGTAGTACATGTTAATAAAGGAATCATTGTTGCCTAGTAGTCCTTTGTGCATGACTTACTAGAAGATTAACTTTCCAAGTCCATTCAAGCACAACCGTCTACAAATTATAGAAGAGCAGCCCCATCCCCTTCCCCTGTACATACATACAACACAAGTCCCTCTTGACGCGCCCCCCCTCTCTCTCTCTCTCTATATATATATATATATATATATATATAGGGAGGGCCTCTCCTCAGCTCATGCTGAGGAGAAGGTCCGCTCAAACACGTGTATACGTGGACGGCCTGCCGTAATGAAAGCCCGCCCAAATGTAACAAAATCATTTCAAAGCCCGCCCATATGTATCAAAAACATTTTGAAACCCTCCTTTCCATTCCTTCTCAAGCTCTCTCAGTTAACGAGACCCCCAACCCCAATCTCCCTCTGGCCTCCACCAGCCTCTCTCTCCCGACCCTTCACCAGGCACCGGCCCCGACGCCACGTCTGCCAGCCTCAATCTCTCTCCCGCACCTCTCTCTCCTACGATCGTCCCCCAAGCCACGATCCCGGCTGCCTGTTCGTCTCTCCCTCCATCCCGAGCTCTCCCTTCCGCACCTCTCTCTCTCTCGCAACCGCAGGCCAGGTGAGCACCCTCTCTTCTTCCCTCTCTTGTACTCTCCCTCCCCTTTCCTCTCTCTGCTTTTTTTACTTGGCTATTTAGATGGATAGAAAGCTATTTTCTCATTCTACTTTTTCATCTTTTTGGGAGAGAGGGGTTTTGGGGTTTTCGGTTCTTTTCTTCTCGATGCAGTGGGAAAGGGGAACATGGAAAATAAAAAACCCTTTTTGAAGTGGGTTTTGGTTGTTGGGGTCTTTTGGGTTTGTGGGATTTCTGGGGTTTTCATATGAAAACCTTGTATTGGTGTTACTCGTATGCAATGTGGTTGGGGTTTTTCATATGCAATCAATTTTTTAGACATGTTGAGTTTTATGCAAAGTGGAGATTAGTTCTGACATAATATTGTCTTTTGAGCTTTAATTACTATGATCTGACAATCTGAACCATTGATTCTCAAGATTTAATATAAAGGAAGCAAATGGATGACTGAGATTGTGATAAACTATTACTATGCAAGCAATTTTTTAGACATGTTGAGTTTTTTGCAGAGTGGAGATTAGTTCTGACATAATGTTGTCTTTTGAGCTTTAATTACTCTGATCTGACAATCTGAACCATTGATTCTCAAGATTTAATATGAAGGGAGCAAATGGATGACTGAGATTGTGATAAACTTTTACTTGATTAGTGTCAATTAGAATCTGGTGGGCTTTTGTTGTAATCAGATGTTTATTGAATGAATATCACAATTGTCTGATTTAATGATATGAAATACAGGAATTCTAGCTCTTCATTGTCCTCACATCTGACGTCCACCTGACCTAAGGTTTTGTAGATCGCTAATGCAAACAAGAAATGTTCTCACACCATAGATTCTAGAAACAATGGCCAAATGCCACATGTTTAGTGGCCAAATGCTTACCGAGTACTTCTGCCACATGCCCAAATTGTGCCAACCTAGCAGTGGATCTGGACTGGTGGTTTTAAATTGAGATAGTTGTTTGATGATCAAAGTTATTTTTGGTTTGGAGCTATCAAAGTTATTCATTTTTTGTTGTGATGAATTTGTTTGCAGGGACATAGAGGTTGTGCAGTTCATTTGGATGGATGAAATTGCGACAGAATACATACCAAATCCAAATTCAGAACGAGGACAGAATGACATTCGAATGGAAGAAATAAAAGCATCACTTCAAGAGATAAAGCAGGCAATGAGATAGTATAGAAAATCAAAAGTTGCAAAAGTTGCATGAAAATGGTTGTGCAATTCTGTTTGTGATTGTTCTACTCTATAGCATATGTTTTGAGTGGAATACATGTAAATAGAGTTAATGTAGACAGTGTTCTATAATGTGATGGATCTAGAGATTGTGTTCTACTTTTATTGTGTCTATAAACTGTGAATTGGGTGAATCCCCATATTTGTGGAATTTCAAGTTGTAGCATGTTTCTATTACAGGTTGTGCACGTCCCTGTAACACAGGTTGTATCATATTTGTGTATTTCAACGCAAAAACGTCTGTGACCTGTTAGAGGTTGCAAAATGCTTGATGCATGTGGCTTATTTGTGGGCAAAATGTTTGTACGCTATAACTATGTAGAATTCTTGACATGGATGTGGCATGTCTGTGGGCAAAATGTTTAATATGAATGTGGTATGTTTCTGGCACCTTTTTATTTTGGTTGTATGGTAAGTATTTTGAAAGAGAAAAAGAATACATGAGCTTGGAAGCTCCCAAAAAGATCCAGGTATTATAGGAGAGTGGCTCTAATAGCCTAAAAAAATAGGGATAAAAGAATAAAAAAAGGGCCTCAAACATCCATATCAAACTAGAAAGCATTACCAGGAGGGCTTTGTTGCAGGTCTGATTCAGAGTATGAAGAGCAAAGGCAAACAACATGAAACAAGCTGAACTCTGAATGACTGTGCCCAGATTTGGGTGTGTTTTCCTCTACAAAACTCCCAGTTGAAGCATGATGTTCTGGGAAAAAGTGAATTGCTCCACACTATGTGATCCCAGGAGATAGGATAAGCTTTTGATCACACCTTATCCCATTTTGATTTCAAAGAAAATCCAGCTGAACTTTTCCTAGTTAGAATGTCAGGCTCAAGCTGGTTAGGCAGTAGTTTAGTAGTCAACTAACTCAAAAAATGAGTCAGTGAGGGAGATCATTCGGGATGCACTATGAATTATCAAAAATCATAGTTGACAGAGTGTAAGGGGGTGAGAAAGAATACCCAGGAAAGTGTGGTGCTATGGGGTCTCTATCAAACCATGAATCAACCTAATTTCTCCACCAGTTTCATGTCTTGGAATGCTTGCCAACAAAAGTAATGCTAGAAATTTATATTGTCAAGTATTATGAAAGTGAGGAATTCTTGATGAACCACATCTCTAGTATCAGGAGAGACTGCAAATAGACGAGATTAGATTAGTGGTGACAATCTGTGAAAATGCACCCTGTTGTAGGTTTGCACATGTAATATATTGAAACTGTCAACATTCAAGTATTCTAGTATTAAACACATTCAACCTGTTGTAAACGCATCCATTTTATATTAAAATGCAGCCATTTCATTTTATCTCGAATGTTCAACACCATTAAACATACAAGGTTATTACTAAAATACAGAGTATACAAATCAATCAACGGCCCTCTTACAACATAACAACCAGTGAATATTGAACCACGACATTGCAGAAATTCTGCTACAACCTTGACATAAACACAATCAACCTGTCGCAAAGTCATTTTCACGCAGTTTCTACATGTTTTGAGTTTCTATACTATCTCTTAGAAATCGAATTCCCTGCTTTATCTCTTTAAGGGATGCTTTTATTTCTTCAATTTGAACGTCATTTTGTCCTCGTTCTGAAATTGGATTTGGTATATATCTAGTCGCAATTTCATCCATCCAAATGAATTGCACAACCACTTTGTCCCTGCAAACAAATTCATCACAACAGTAATTTAGAGCAAAAAAATAATTTAATGCATGGATTTGAAAAGTATAGACTCTTACATTTAAATCTGGAGATTCTGCTCTATCACTTTACTCCAACCTCACAAATCATTAAATTGCATTGCTTTGCAACTTAAAAAATCAAAACAAAGAGGAAAATAATAACCTCTGAAACTCAACCCAAGACATCCAATGCCATCGATGCCCACATAAACAGAACATTTCAAATAAATCATTTAATGAATGTCATGATGAAAATAGAAATGAATAAAATAAAACCCTAATACACATCACAATCAATTCATTAACAACAAAACCAGCTAGTTAGCAGCTAAAAGGTCGAATAAATTAGAAATACATTATTTTAAAAAATGGATATCCATGTATTGGGCATTTCACAAGATGAAAATCTACATGGAAAAAAAAGAAGAATATATACCCAAATGAAAAACCCAGTGGCATCCCAACACAATGAATATCTTGGATGGGCTTTAAAAGACCACATCCAAAACCATAGTAGGCAAAGAAATGACATTCAATGTGTTAAAAATGAAGTATTTGATAAATTTCTGGAATAATTTAACCCTATACAAAAAACAAAACTCATGGTTAGGCCTTAAAATGCCTCATCTAAAGTTAAGAAAGGCAAAACTATTAGGCTATAAAAGAGCACATCCATTGCCAAGAAAGGCATAGTGAATGCCACAAAAGACCATTTTATGAAAAAGTAGAACAGAAAATGGGGTTGCCGGTGGTACAGGGAACCTTGGGCCTAGGGCTGTCTAACCACCAAAACAGCCATACTACTTGTTGCAATGCATTGATATTCACAAGATCAAATAAAGGATGGGGGTTAACGTTAGGTTCACACAGTGGTAAATTCCTAGGGTATTGAAGGTACAGACAAAAAGCAGAGAAAGAGAGAGAGAGAGAGAGAGGGACGGAGAGGAATTCTGACAAGAGGGGGATGGAGAGAGGGCTCACCTGCCATGCGGTCAGGGTTGGGGCGCTGGCGGGCGGCGTCGGGGCCTGGCAATGCGGTCATAGGAGAGAGAGAGGTACGGGAGAGGGAGCTTGGGATGGAGGGAGGGAGGGTTGTGCCGTGCGGTCGGGGTTGGGGACTGGCGGACGATCGTGGGAGAGAGCGAGGCTGGGAGAGGGAGAGAGGGCTTGGGATGGAGGCCATCGAAATGATTTGGGCGGGTTTCTATTTCCCTAGAAATTTTTTAGCGCCCAAATTTCATCAGCGCGCACACGTGTTTGAGCGGACCTTCTCCTCAGCATGAGCTGAGGAGAGGCCCTCCCATATATATATATATATATATATATATATATATATCGGACTTACTCAAGTGAGAACTATTATATGAGAACTCTTAGTGGGGTCCAACTATGGGTCCCATATGGAGATGAGAATGTGTGCCAATAGTTTAATGACTTCATATTAAAAAAAAGATTCAACTCTTGATCTAACGGTTTAGTCCATTTGGATGTGTAATTGAGATTAGTAGCTATTAGGAGGTCTCTATTTGTGCATGGTTTGGATGGATTGCTAGGTGGGCCCTACCAATAGTACTCATGAAAGTATGGTGAGAACTAGTTTCACCTGAATATTTTCGTGTATGATATATATATATATATTTATGGAGGCAGCTCTCCTAGGCTGAAACTTATGATAAGGCAAACTGATGTAAAATCAAGTGTGCGGTGGAGCCCACTTGGGGAACCACATAAGGATTGAGGATGGGGGGATTCGAAGGACTCTATGTGACCCTGCTCTTTGCAAAAAATCAGCTCCAACTGCTAACAAAAAAACTAATGGTCAACAGTCCATTATGATTGATATGCAGTCGATCCAACGGTCCATTAAATTCGGATATGATCGAAAGTTAGTGGACCTGTGTAATTCAGGGTGGTTGTGTGGAATTTTATCCTAAGTGGTTTATGATTGCCATATATATATATATATATATATATATAGTCCGGATTTAGTGGACCGTGAGTGGACTATTCATCCGCCACTTCAAACTTATTAGAAATCTAGGGCAGGAAATTGGGGTAGATGTGAGAAATCAAGCAAGACTAGGACTCCTGTCTGCATGATTTTAACCTATGAAATCAGATTTTAGTCAGTTTTTTATTTTTTGAGGAAAAAAAAAAAAAAACAACAATGGGACCTGGTGAGTAGGAGCTCTATCTCTACTTGTACGTGGAGGACCCCCAAATCCCTATCCTTATTTTTGGTATGTTTCACAATGAGACTAAGAGAAAGATGACTGATCAATTCACATTTCTCAACTTGTTATATGATACTACAGTAGATACCGATCCATGCAGCCCATCCATTGACTTGAAATCCAACTTTGTTGTGTCAAGGAATCATGTAAACCATGCACTGCAATTTACTGATTTGGTAATGAGTTTTTTCGACTAGAATTCCTCTTAGATTGCTAGAAACCAAAATCTGAATTCAGATTTTTCAGAAAAAACACGATATCCATGGTGGGCCCGCCGTTTGGGATTGTGGGGCCTAAGGGACCCACCTGATCAGAAATCTAAACCAAGCATCGACCATAGTTCTTCTCTGTTTTGAGTTCAAACCCCTTATCAGCATTTAAGAATCCAGTAAACTTATGCATTAGGGTTAATTGGATCATTAGGGATTGAATTAACCTCAAAACAACCCAAGATATGGACCAAATCCATGTCAAAAATGGGTTTTGAAAAACAGGTCACCTTTTTTTTTTCTTTGATAACCTAGGGCATCTCCTGCCCAGCGTAGGAGCTTTTGGCCATGAATTTGAGAGACACTCGATTCTAAACAGCTGAGAACTAATCTCTAGGGGCACATGCAAACCCTCCTATCCACCAGATAAAACTATGGGAGGTGGCCATTGAATATAAGAAACAGGTCATCAATGGAGTTAATTTTCGAAATTGGTTGTGGTGCCCACCTGATCCACTTGATGGATGATCTGGTCCAATCATCTGAGAGAACATCATTGGGCTATCTAAGGAATGCAGGACCCATGGATGTGGGGCCCACCACCCAACTGGCCTAAATCTACCCACGTGATGACTTCTGCTGGCCTGATTCTTCTTCTTCTTGCAATTGAGGTTCTATAAAATCACAGTTTAAGACCTATTAGGTTCTATAAAATCACAGTTTAAGAACTATTACATCCAGATTAACTTCATTTATTTTTTTTAGTCCTAAGTTTTCCTAAAATCGCCAACAGGTCCTGATAGCCGTTGTTGAGTTCAGTGAATGGACCATGGTTAAAAATATCGATGCAAACCGGTATCGGCCTGTACCGCGGTACAATGTTTTGATGGGGAACCGGTATTGGCATCACCCATCAAAATATTGGTATATGTCGTCTGATTTATAACTAAAATCTTATTTTTTTACTTATTCTCCCTCATTCAATCATCTTCTTCCTTTTTCCTCATCTTCTTAGCAGACCCTCCTCCATGGCTCAGTCTCTTCCAAATTCCAACCACTCTTAAGTCTTAAGCCTTAAAAAAAATCATTTTATTTGGTAATAGAAAATCAAATCTAGGCTTGAGAGGGACCCTAAAATCATTTTATTTGGTAAGAGCCCCGAGTCCAGTCCGCAGGCCCTAAAGTCCAAATTGCAATGCAATCAATTCCCCTGGCCTGCCCCACACTATTTGTCTTTTTTGTTTTTGTTTTTGTTTTATTATCATGTGTTCTATATGTGTTTATTATTTGATAGGGTTCCTCTTTGATTGGATTATTGGACCAATATGTGCTCAAACTTGGACCACTTTGATTGTAGTAAATATTGACTTTCATTTCATTTTTGCCCCCAAGTCCAAATTGAAATGCAACCTCACTATTTAGACCTCCCCCTTTGGCTTTTGTTTTGTTATCATGTGTCCATGTGTTTAATCTGGCTGGGTCTGGCTATGTTTGGAGTAACATGCTAACACCATGTTGAAGGGGGTGTTCTTGCTCCATAAAAAAAGAAGGGGATGACGATTGATGCATCTATAGAATGGGAGTAGATCTCCTCGTAAATTTTCTCCTACGCACGTCTGACGAGAGCAGTGATCAGTCAATCTGATCCGATGGAGTGCAGAGTATACAAGAGGCGCATGAAAATCAAAATTTCCCAGCCTATGATTTTTACTTCATTTCATCTTTTCTCACATGATTTTGCATCCATTTCATACGTGCGAACAAATTGAATGATGTGTCTTAAAGCAAAAAACCTTGGGGCGAATAGTTATTACTTAGAGGGATCCAGATTCGCAAGACTTGTTAAAACAGATTAGAAAATCCTATCCTTCTCAATGTTGAATGATGATGTGTTAAGACGAGTGACAAAAAAGGGTCATTCAATAAAGATTGTGTTGCCACTTTGGGCATTGATTGATGGCCTTCACATGATTATCTTGCTGTTTTTACATGGAGTGCACAATCTCCAAAAACCAGCAGAATCCATCATGGTGGGCCCATTTGTGATCAATGATGGTGGGGCCAGCTCTTGTTGGATCGAAATTTGGCCAATAATGTGAATAAAGAAGGAACATTAAAAAAAAAAAAAACAAGTAACAGGAAGATCCTTCTTTCCACCAAATAAGCATCAAATAATACAAAGAAGATGTGATTTTAACTAACTAATAGAAATGATATCCTTTATTTCATCAAAATCCATATACATATACATCAAATAATACTATATCCACTAAAGAATTACTAACTCTCAATCCAAAAAAGACTCTATCTGTCGATGGTACCCCATCATTCTAGAATCTTCCTATCCTTCCCTTCCACAAACATAATGGAAGAAGAGCATGTATAACATATATAAATAAAAAATCATAACCACCCAATATACTCATATATCTCCAACTACTAAAATCAAATCTCTCTCTTCAATAGAAATAGAACAGAGGCCTCAATGAGAAAGCAGAGCAATGAAAGACATCAGAGATGTGATTAAAATGCCACCCAAAACAGGTAGAGCTGAGTTTGTGCTGCTGGCCATTCCCGGCGCTGGCGCTGGAGTCATGTCGCCTTCTTGTGCAGAAACTGCAACAGAAAGAACAAGAAGTGCAAGAAGAAGCAGAGGAACCTTTGTTGAAGAAACCATGGTTGATAGAAGATGAAGAAAACAAAGACCAGAAAAAACACTAATAAGAAGAGAGAGAGAGAGAGAGAGAGAGAGAGAGAGAGAGAGAGAGAGAGAGAGAGGTTTTTTGGGGGTTTAGGAGAGGAGGATGGATTGGGATGGTAGATTCAGATGTGGGTTTGGGAGAGGTTTTATAGGTGAAGAGAGGAGATTGGTGGAGGTGGGAAATGGGAAGGGAGAGAGGAGAAAAATATAGCCGTTGGAAGGAGCTTTTCCTGTTAACGTGTTGGAATTATTTTGTCTTTGTAGCGTGTGGGGACACTTTCTAGCGGTCGTACACCTAGTAGCCGTTGCGCGTACACGTGGCAATCGAGGAGTGGTTGGGCGCTTCCAAACGTGGCTTTTAAATTCTTACTTGTTAAAGTCTTTGTATGTGGACGTTTGGAATTGGTCCCTGCTGCAGCTGTGAGTGTGTGAATTGGTCATGCAATCAAAGAGTCTTGATTGATTGATTGATTGGGGTCCGGATCTTCTAGAATATCCAACTCTTAGTTTCTATTAATAATCCTGAGAGGTAGCACGGTTGGATTAGGATCGTCATTTACATTTGAAGGTTGTGGGTTCGAAACTACATTACTACATTGGGGTACAAGAAAATTTTATCTGACTTTCTCTCATGAGCCGTAGGAATTATTCTGGCCCAAAGGGCTCAGAACCCTGCATTATAAAAAAAAAAAAAAAAACCCCTCACGGTTTCAATTAAGTGGGGTGTGGATCTGGTCTGGATTACTTCTTTGCAGCGAATGTGTCTCATCGTGATTGGTCCACTTATGGTTAATGTGCTTCAAATGTTGTAGGTGATCCGAATTCAAATGGATCTTTGCGATGGGGGTCACCAAAATTGAGTTTGTAAAAATAAATGTCCTTTAATTTTTTTAGAATTTCTCAAATTTTATTCCAATAAGTGCTCGTTCACTTTAGATTTGAGCATATACTTAATAGTGCAATCAATAAATTTTTAGAAATGATTAACATGGCAAGCCTCTCAAGAGATGTTTCTCACCTGGGAGACAATTTTCTTTATTTCGTAGGGTTCACTCGGATGTAAGCCAATTGTAAAAGGATAGTGTGATGAATATGTCTCATTGTGGATATATTTTTGGACAAGAACCATCTTTAAATCTGTACAAGAATACATAACACGGACCCAACTCTAAGATGCATGGTGTGTGTAAAACTTATGCAACACCTGAACTTTGATCATCGATAGATCACTAGCAATATGTGCCTATGCTCTTATGAAATATTTTAATTTCTTTACTAATAGGGAATATGCTATATCCATGTGCAACAATTACAAAATATAGAATATTAGGCTTTCTAAAAATACATAATTGTCATGCTTGATTGATTGAGTCTGGTTCTTCCAAGTGTGACTCACTCATGGTTCCCTATGAGTGAGGGGAGTGGATGGATCTTTGCAACGAGTCTCATAAAAATCTAAACTGCTTAAAGTAAATGCCATTTATTCTTTTAAGATTTTTTTAAATTTTATTCTAATAGGAGTTGATCACAATGTGAGATTGAAGGATTGTGCATATAATTAATATTGTGATTAACGTAATCTTATGCTTTATTAACCATGGCCGGCCTCTCCCAAGAGACGTCTATCATGTTAGAGACAAAGCTCTGAGCTCTTGTGGGTCTCACTTAGATGTATGCCACTGTGAGAGGTAGTGTGATAGAAAGGTCTCACTGTGGATAAGATTTTGGAAAAATCTTCTCAATTAGATCATCACAACCTTTGATTTAGGGGCCTTAAAGTCTAGACATTTTTTAAGTTGCATTTTTTATGAAATTTAATCTAACGGTGAGTATAATTCAGATTAATGTTAAATTAAGGTGAGTGTCAATTCATGGGAGGATATCAAGTATAATGGGTTTGAATTGTTCAAAAAGGGTCCCAAGTAGTGTTAGAAAAGGTCTCCCTTATGCATGATGTGAGTAACATCTCTTTGGAGAGGATTTCCCCATTAATCATCATGGATTAAACACTATTAAAACCCGCTTAATCTAACAATGGGACAAATTCCTATTGAAGTAAATTTTAGGGACGCCCCACAAAGGGGAGGCCTTTTATTTTAAATTTTTTCAAGAGTATTTCACAATTAGGGATTGATCCTAGGTTGTTTCTATAAAGGGGGCAATGCCTCACCACTAAGCAATCAGTGGATAGGACATTCACATTATCACTTTGGATTTTCAATGGGGAAGCCCTATCACAGAGCTTCACTTCTCTTACTCACAGGAAGCATGAGATACCAACAAGAAGATCCAAACTCAATTGAAAGGGACCTGTTTTGCATTGGTCCACCTGGATCAGGTGTCAACCAATCACTTACAACCATCTATAGCCCTAAAACTTTATTTTGTGGCTTAAAGCATGGGTTTCAAAGACAGTCTCGAACCCCATCTTGGCAAATACCAGTCTAATATTCTGTTTTTTTAACCTATCTTCAAAGTATATATAATTATAAAAATGTTTAAAAATTGGTATGTGTTTAATCTATACTTTTAATCACTTTTAGCATCTTTGTTTTTTAAAAAATACAATAGAAAGGTGATCAGAATAGAGTTTCAAAACCTCTTTGAATTGGAAATAAACTCATATAAAATCAGTATCAGTCATGGGGACAAAATCTTTAAAGACAGGATATTAAGATGATACAATTTGATTCTGCCTAGTTTTAAACATGGGTCAATGCAGTGTACAAAAGGTTGGACTCAGCCCTCGACTCGGCCGGAGTCAGGTCGACTCGACTTGGCTGAGTAGGTACTGTGCCTCAATTTTTTTTAAATTTTTTTTAATTATTATTAATAATCACTGTGAGGCTAGCAGAACTTGGAAAGTCCTCATTATGGCAATCACCAGGTTTCATGACTAGGTCATATTATTACCTTTAACAAAAAATGAAAAAAAAAAAAGAAAAAGAAAAATTAAACATTGCTGGTTAGGTGTCCAAGTAAATAACTAAACAAAATTTAATTAGGTATCAAAGAGCTATATAATATTATCTTTATGCTGAATTTCAAAAGATTAAAATTGAATCTGGACAAGTATAAAGAAAGTGGACCCAACACCAGGGTCCAGGCCCCCAGGGTGCATTATGTATGTAAAAATTATGCAACACTCCAACCTCTGATCATCAATAGTTTGTGGGAATCCCAATGCAAATCCCTTTGGAACTTTCAATAGGAGACCCACCAAGCTACTTTCACATATAATAAATAATAGGAGATTGATATTTCTCCCTCAGCACAAGCACAATATCTCTATGTCTAGAAGGGAAAAAGAAAACAAATAGAATCATAACAACAGAAAGGCCACTCCAATGGTGATCCAATTGTAAGTTGACCCAATAACACAACAGATCCTGAAAGGAATAGCTTCTTTCACAAAAAATTAAAAAAAGGCAAAAAACTTTCTAAAATTCTACCAATGCTTTGATTCATTACAACAAATGCAGTCCTGCTGAACTAAAAGCATCACCAAATTCATTCATTAATAGCTCAGTCAATCACAAACTCAATATTTTTAAACCCAAAGTGAGATAGAATAAGATCAGATAGGAAGACTTATCAAAAACCTATGATTCCTTGATTAGTAAAAGCAAGGAAGAGTAGATGGTTTCATGTAAAAAAGACTCATTAACAAAAGAAGAAAATTAGCAGAAACATCAATGAGAATATCGGTTAGATCATCAGTAATCAAATGGGTTAATCATGGCAAGGGATGGGCCCACCACTCTTTCTGAAATCAAGGGCTCTCTCCAGATGAAAAACACAGAAATGGAGATATGACTCAGGGCCCCTACAAAATTACAAAAAACAATAAAAAAAAAAACAAAACCATAGATTTGCAAAATCTCTGTCTTCCTAATTAGAGGGAAAATATAAATTTATCACAAATATGAAGTAAATAATGAAGAAGGTTGGTGCATTTTATATCTTTAATACCTTAGTTGCAATTTGCTACTAATTTAATCATAAATCTTGAGTGAAAAACGAAAAGAAGATGTATATCAGTTGCTAATACCAGATTGAGCGCTTTCCGGGATGAAAGTTGTGTTGGGAAAGTCCCACATCCCTCATCCGCATTGCCCAAGTAATGGGTTAATTTGGTCTTCCACCCATCAGCTTAAGCATTTGGGTAGGTACATGGTACGGCCGGGTCCACACGTGAGGGGGAGTATTGGGCAATTGAAAAAGTCCAACATCCCAGATCGACCACATGTTTGGGACCCATAACACTCATTGCAGTGTAATGATCTCTTAAGTGCATTTTTTTGGGTGATTTAGTTTAATGGTAGGTAATATGGATCAGATCAGTGTCAAATTGAAATGAGTTGAATTTACATGATCAAGTATGTGTGAGAGGGTTTAGATTGATAATGGGGGTGGATGTTACTAACTTATTCTCTCCGGAAATTGGTTTTTTTAAGATCCTTTTCAGGAATGTTTTTCCCTTTTTTAAGTTTGCTTTTACAACATATAACCATACAAATTTTACAACATATAACCATACAAATAAGTTGTAGGTGCTAAAAGAGACAATGGTTTGCTTTCAAAAGTGAAAGGGGTATGGAGTTAACTAGGGTTTTATCAAATATCATTCTAATCATGTCGTCCAGCAACTTGATTTAATGACATCAGAGAGCCTAACAGTTTTGTAATGCATTTTTCAAAATTTGTTCAATCCAATGGTGGATAATGGAAGATTAATCTCAACTACCACATTTAGGCGTGTGAAAGGGTATTGATTGATCATAGGCAGGTCATGTTATTAGGAATAGATGGAGTCATCCTTTGTTTGGAGTTTTTGCCCATATAAATATGAATAAATCTTATTCCAACCATTTTAATGGACTTGTATACCATTAAATCATGAATGCAGCCCGGTCATTATACCTCATTAATGAGTGAACCTAGTCACATGGATTTTAACCATTACTAGATTTCCCCAAGGGGTGATTTGAAAATTAGAAAAAAGAAGTAAGGTTATGTTATGAAGTGAAATTTTCAGCTATGGGGTCCTGCATTCCATCCTCAAAAGAGGTGCCAAATCATGCATGGCATCCTTGCAGTGTAGGAAAAAATTACCTAGATTCTTGAAATAAAATTGGATTCTTTTGTTATTATGAGAAATGATGAAGTCAATACTAATATTCAAACATTTCTTCTCTTAAACCAATTTAAACAGGGGAGAATCGTAGAGAAAAGATATTCTCCTCCTCCACACTAATCGCATTTGGATGCAAAGAAAATAATAAATATATAGAGAATCTCAATAGGTGAAGAAATGAGAAGAAAATTGGAAATGGATAATTTCTATCGATGATCGCCACTTTTCTTTAGTCTTAGTTGTGTTAGGATATGAATGGGAAAATTTATGTAAGGAAAAACAGTCTAATAGCTTTTCACAATAAAAAAAAAAAAAAAACTCAATATTAAATATTTAAATGCTAATTTTCTTGATAAAATATTCAATTCCACAAGAAAAAAAGTTGTTCTCTTTCCCTTGTCCTATTTTTGCATATCTTACCAAAGTAAAAAAAAAATGTTTTTTCTTCCCTAAAGGTAGATCCAAAGTGGAAGTATGCACTTACTTCATTGGAGAAAAGGTTTCTTCTCCCTACTTTTGTTGGATCTATTGTGAAAAATGTTTACAACATGAATTCGACATGTGGGCAATTTCATCAACCTCCATTTTCTCCTCATTTATTCTGCATCCAAATCGGCCCTTAGCTTCTTTGCTTAAGCTCTCGATGGGATTTCTTATTTCTAGATCCAGAATTATAACAGAGTATCTTTCTTGAATCTCATGGGTTTCTGAAGAAGTCAACTCAAACATGCAAAAAATCCAGAAAGTAACTACAACAAAGAAGATAAAGATGACCATCTTCAATTCTGACGTTGGGATTGAAAATCATAGACTTGAAAGAAGAAAACCTACTTATGAATGTTGTGCGGAAGCCTAGTGGTGGAATTTGATACCACTTATTTTGTGAAAAGTGGCGCAGCAAAAATACCAGTGTGATCGATGGTCTAGATGTAAGATGTATGAACACATGTAATCAATTCACACACAAAAGAGAGACATACAAGAAAAGATGACAAGTAATTCACTATTGAGAAGACATACAAGAGGATGTATACTACATATGAGATTTATCTCACATTGCTGATCCTATTGTTCATCACTCATTCTCGTACGTGGTGTACGCAACACCACCGCAAAAGAGACTTAAGATTTTCTTATCCTCTCTTCTATCCTCTCTTCTTTTCCCGCTCTTCCACTCAATAGCCTCCCTCCTTTTATAGAGTTTTAAGGGGGAAAAGCATTTAATGATGCATGTGGAAGTAAACCACTTGGTGTTCACAACCCAAGCAGATTGAGTAGTGCTACTTGGACAAACTTTTTGGACAGAATTTTGGACAAACCCTATGGTATGACTTAAATATCATAGGGGATATTCAAGCCATACCATAGGGTTTGTCTAAAATTCTGTCCAAAAAGTCTATCTAAATAGACTTTTTGAAGCAGATTTGTGGCTCACAACCCAATGTGAGTTTCAAATCTCATTTTACGGCTGGGCGCCACATGCACATCATTGAGGTAGCTCTCAGTAGAAGTCAATAATGGTGGCTGGACTTTGTTGGATTGAAGTCATATTTTCAACAAAAGCTGGAACAGCTTTGACAGAGTGGTGAGATTCTTAACGTGCAGATGAGCTTATATTAAGAGGATGCGAAAAAAGACATGTGCTGGAATTGGCACTGACAAATTTGTTTGTCCTGCACTTTTGTTATGACTTGACACCAAAATTGCTGGTTTAATTCAAAATCCTAACAACCCTTTTTTAAGTTTAGCATGCTTTCTGGTTTTTACTTCTAACTAATCACTGGTGCATGGCAGAGAGAATTTCATGCTTAACTACTTCTGCTTCAAAGTTGAATCTGATTAGAAATTCAGCATCAATCTGTTTAGCTTCAACATAACTGAATAAGCTTGTAATGCAAAGTGGAGAGAGTTTAGAAATCAGGTGGCTTATCATGCCACTAGGCCGTGCTCGGATTAAGCACGGCCTTAAGCCAAAGACTTTGTCTCCCAATTGAAGTCTTAATCCATGTCCCTATGAGAGTTTGTGAGTGAGACCCCACTCTGTTTGGTGGTTAAGAATCTCAAGTAAGCAATCGAGCCTAAGAAAATTCAAATATGAACAAGATTATGCAGTTTGAATTTACATAAAAAATAATGGTTGGGTTGGCTCTGGAAGTTGCTCTACCATGCTCTTTGAACAGAAAACTAGTGGTCCCTGCCCCGAAAAGGTGGCCTACTAACAAAATCACCAAAAAAGGAAAACAAAAACAAAAGGGTCTATACTAGATATAGCCACAGTTTTAAGGGCACTTCATTTCCTTATGGCCATGACAGGGGACCATCTGAGAGAAGAAAGAAAGAGTATAGAACTAGAAGCATTCTACACCTTAAGGCACTTAATTTCTCATGAGGCCATGACTGGAGGCCATCCTAGAGAAGAAAGAAATCCAAGAAAACAGAACAAGAAGCATTCTACAGCTTTAAGGCAATTCATGATCTGAACAAAATAGGAAGACAAGAAACAACATACATTCTACATAGTTTTCTTAAGGCACTTGATTTTCTGTGTGGCCATTATTTTGGTGCATCTGTTCACCATCTGGTTTCTGCTGTTGATGGGCTACATCATACGTCGCGTGGACACCAAAGAAGGCATAGTAAATAAGCATTGCCAATGTGCAGTAGGCAAACCTCTCAAAAGCTTGGTAACCAAGGGAGCCCATGAGAAAGAGATTGGTGGCAATTGACAAAGATGGGAGCCATGGAACCAGTGGAACACCCCAGACCTTTGGCTTCTGCTGCTGGGGCACGAACACCGATATCCCCATCGTCCCGAAAAACCAGAGGGGCACAGTTATAGTGTAGCCAATCCAACCATGGGGCCTCAATCCCCAATAAGCCGAAGTACCCATCGACGAAGCAATGATCACTATCAAGAAAATGATCAGTTTGAGAAGGTCAGATCTAGGAGTGGTTCCTCTCACATAGTATCTCCTTACAAGCAATGCAACTGCCATCATCATGAAGATGAAGAGTGTACTGATGGATAGAAGGCTAGCCAAGACATCCAAGCTCGAGAACAACGCAATGAAGGCGCTCGAAATGGTTAGCAAGAGGCCTGCATAGATGGGGGTTCCAGTCTTTGGGTGAACCAGCGCGAACAGGGGTGGAATCATGTGTGCTCTAGCTATATGGGTGACATAGCGAGCCTGCCCAAGTGCGCCCACCAATAGAACAGTAGTCATCCCCTTGAGGGCTCCCAGAGCCACAAGGTACTTGGCCCACTTCATTCCCACACTCTGAAATGCAATGGAATATGCCGCATTCACATCTATCTGAGTATAACTCTGCATCATACTCAATGACAGAGCCATCAGGCAGTAAATCACTGTGATAATTGACATTGACCCAAGCAGACCCAATGGTATGTCTCTTGAAGGATTTCTAGTCTCTTCGGCCATGGTTGCGATGTTGTCAAATCCACCATAGGCAAAGTACACGATTGCAGCGGCTCGGAAGACCCCTTCAGCTCCATAAGGCAGAAATGGAGTTAAATTGTCGGTGTTGGCATGCATAAAACCGGCTATTATCACAAATACTATCACAATTGTGTTCACAGCAGATGCAATCCAATTCAGGTAGGATGTTTTTCTTGTGCTGATCATGGTCATGGTCGAAGCAGCTGTGAGAACTACCACCGCAATTGGATCCAAGAGATTGAAGTTTTTTGTGAGATTTGTTTGTATTCTTAGCGAGTTGGGATGGCGATTTATAAGTGTAGCAAAGTAAGAAGTCCATGCCCTTGCCACTGCTGCGCCACCAATGACACTTTCCAACAGCAGATTTGCAGCTGTTATGAACGCTGCGAAGTCACCTAATTCAACTCTAAGATAAGCAAATGACCCACCTGCGACAGGGATTTCCACTGCAAATTCAGTGTAGCAGAAGACAGAAAGCATAGCAGAGAGACCTGAAACGATGTAGGAGAGGACTATGGCTGGCCCTGCATTCTTGTGAGCTTCCTGACCTGTGAGAACGAAGATTCCAGCACCGATGACTGAGCCAAATCCAAACCAGGTGAGATCCCACCAAGTGAGGCACCGTTTCATGTCGTTCTCGCTTTCTTTCCGGAGCTCTCCAAGTTCTTTGGCATCTTCTGATCTGCTGAAAAGCCGGTCCTTGAATCGAAAGAACGTCTGAGAAAGAGCTTCCCTGTATGTGTCCCAGTTTTGGAAGGATTTCTCAGGGAACAAGTCTTCCTTGCTGCATCTCCAATAGCTTCTTGTTTCTTGATTCTTCTTCTCATCACTTGTTCCTTCCATGGTAGGACTTGGAGAGCTTGGAAAAAATGTATTTTAACACTTCTTGGGTTTCTTCCTACCACTTCTTTAGAATCATGAAAGAGGGGGATCAAAGATTCTTTCTTTAAATTGCTAGCTAAAGCCAAGTATATGAATAGTGAAGTTGACTTGGCATTGTTTGATACCACAGAATCTTTGTATCCATTTCCAATGTTGGTGGACCATGTTTTGGTTGTCTGTTTAGACAATTGTCTTGATGGGATTGGAATGCCGTAGTTCTTCTTCCTTGACTGAATTGTGATTGGCACGCCTGTAATTTTCATGGAAAAAAGTGATGATTCCTCTTCTCTATGGCATGATCGATTTCAATATATTTCTTCCCAACTGATGTCATACACTAATGAAAATTACCATGAAATGAAATGTGCCTTCTGCAATTTTCTTTCAAGGGTGACAAACCATCTAAGGTACCTGAGAAAATAATAGTTTTTGCATTTTGAGTTTGCTCTTGATGTGCTGAGTAGCATAAACACAGTATTAGATTTTGCATAATAAATAATGTAAGCACTTTACGCTTGATCCTAAGCTAGTTTGGTAACTCTACTAATTGAGTCAAGTGAAGTAAATTTTTTCTTTCTTTTTTTAAAGTTGATTTTAAAGAAAGAATAAAATATAAGTGAGTTATGATGGTATTTTGTTTTTAGTTGTTTGTTATGAAATCTTTTTGGCTTATTGTATGGAAAAGTGGAAATTTTTTTTTTTTAGTGAATAAAGGTTGTTGCTTTTTGACTTTTGTATGAAAAACATGGGAGGAGTTTTGAATAAAGTGTATTTGATGTGACATCTTATCTGAAAAATGAAGGTTTTACCTGACTTTTATTGCATTAGTAAAGTGCTAAACTAAATATGAAACACCAATATCTCCTCTTATTCTAGTAATAAAAATCTTGTATACAGTATTTTACACAATCCTAACATAAATTGTGAAGGGAAAGATGCCAATTCTTGAAGCATTGGTGAAGGCCGGCCATATTGTTTTGTCACATTATCCTTGATGGAGCCTGGATGGGGACTTGTAAATTTTCTTTTAAATGTTTACTTTTTTCATCTAAAACTTGAAAGACTGGGGCCATGAAATACAATTGGTCATTGATAGCTGTAGGACTTTGTTTGCACTCTGCAAATCTCCACAACTTGCACAGGCCTGTCATTATGTGCACTCTTCTCCAAGGGTACCATATCTTTTTCTGATATGTTAAAGAGCAAGATTATATATATCTTTACTTTACCCTGTTATTGTCTGAAAACAAATATCGATGCACTGTTAATATAAAACAAGGTCTTTGCTGGTGGACCATGACAGAATCCTACTATTATTCTCTAAAAAATGGACTCACAAACTTTTTGAGTGTGACTAGTGGGTTATTACAAGAAAAATGCAAAAAGTACTGATTCTATAAAAGTTATAAAGGGGTTTTTTTTTGACATGATGTGATATTTTGTCCCCTGACATTTGAAAAGTTATGTTTTTTTTCTTTTGAGTTTCAAATTCCAACCATCCAAAAGACCTTTTGGAATTTTTGGAATTCCACTTTCACCATTTGTTGGAATTTCAAATCCTCCATAAAAAATCCTCCATAAAAAAGGGGGATTTAGACTTCCACCTGAGGGGACAACTTTTGGAAAATTTGAAATTCTCCAAGACATGAATTCTTGTAATTATAATAAAGAAATGAGCCCTAAGATCCCATTTGCGTGCTTCTAGTAATAAATTTCGGTAAAGAAATAGGCCCTAAGATACCATTTGCATACTTCTAATGGGATTTCGAGGAATTTGCAGTAAAGGGAGTTTCATGGAAAATGTATTGAAGAAATTAATTCATTGGAGGTAAATGAGACCATCAACTTCCTATGAATTAATTTGCTATGTTAATGGGCAGGCAATTATTTCCATATCAAAGAGTGAATATCATGTGATGGCCACTTGGGGATCTTCACCTCTGGTGGGTCATGTTTAGCACTTTTGATACAAAGACATTGCTTAGAAATACAAACCAAAGAAAGTTAATTAAACACCCCCATTAAACAAAAAGGTTCATATGAGTTGTTATGACAGTCTGTTACAAAAGCCAATGTGAAAAATCTTACCTATAAATCTAGAATGAGTATTGCAAGAGAGATCATGTCTTTAGCAGTTGTCCCAGCTAAAATAAGGATACATTTTAGTAGGGTCCTATTTATTTGCATATAATACACATTCGAATACATGGTCAAAAGAGCTTCACCTAAGGATTATTAAAGAGCCGGTAAGGGGGTGAAGGATATAAGGTAAGGGGTGTAAGATATAAGGTAGCGATGAAGATGCAACCCTAATTTTCATGGGATTTGAATTACTAGGATAGTAGTTGGGTATTCATTTTCCACGTTTCGCTTTTTCATTTTTCATTTTTCATTTTTAGAGGGAAGATAATTTAATGATCATTTTTTAAATTTCAAACTTATTTATTCAATTTTGAGCATTTATTAAAACAAAAGTCTTACAATTACTATATATGTATTCCATTACAAGAAACAAACAGGCTGAATGCTACCCCTAGTACCCGTTGACACAATATTCCTTGCTTGATGCAGATTGGAGTTGGGCAAAAACTATCCTGATTTGATCTTTCTGACCATTTATTTTTTTGGCTGTATAGATAAATGGTTATGTAAGTGTAGATTTTATGATCGGAATCCAAACTGTGGATCAAACAGCTTAGAGTCGAATTGGTGGAGAGAGAGAGAGAGATGGCAACCTGGGCTTCTGTGAGTTCTTGTAAGATCTAAACCAAAATAACAAATGGGTCATCATCGGTTGGCCAAGTCTCAATCGTAGGGCTTAGACCTTAGGCTCAGTGAAGTCATTTGGTTTGGCCTCGAATTGGATTTGGGGAGAGAGAGAGAGTTGCTAGCATTTGAAGGATGAGTAACACTTGTTTTGAAGTGAGCTCTACCTGAAAGGGCAGTATTGAAAAGTATTTATGGTTTTTCTACTAACCTTGAGGTTTTAGTTAGAATGGTTAGGTAAGGAAACATAATATGGTGACCCTGCCAGTAAATTGTGAGTGCGATTCACATGAGGATTGACTTGATGGTAAAAAATTTACGTGTCGCCAAAATGTACTAATTAGGTTCTCCGGTGGGCGAAGGTTTAGAAGTGAGCTCCACCTATTAAAAAGTATTTATTTTATCTTTACTAACTCATTGGGATTTTGGTAGGAATGGTTGGCTAGACGAACTTATAATAACACTCGCCCCATATAAAGAATTTCCTTTTTCTTTTCTTTCTTTCTTCTTTTTCTTTTTCTTGCTAGTAAGGAAGATCATAAATTACAGTCAGAAAAGTGCATAGTACAAAACATAAAGAAAGAAAAGAGAGTAAAGACAGAAAGTATGCCAAAGTCTGAGTTGAAAATCTAAACAGGAAGAAAAGCATATAATATCAGCCGAACTGGAAAATTGGGCCCATAGTAGTAACTTAGAAGGGACCATATCTTCAACTTCCTCCACTTCTACTGTCCTTTGCACCCCCAGAGCTGCTGGGGATGATATCCTTTCTGTATACTGCATGGATATGATTCGAGATTGAATTAGTGAAAAACTGAAAATAGTATATGATGCTGGGGAAATGCATGTGGGCTAATTCATGGGCCACCTGATTAGAGGTTCATCTGCAGTTGAACTTCCCATTGTGGGGTCTGATTGAGAGTTTGTTGGACCTGTTGCAATATGGAATTAGGTGCCAAGAGAGGGTGCCTTGTTGGATAGTTTGAACAAGGAGGAGAGAATTCCCCTCAATGAGCAATGTCTGGAGGTTTCACAGGCAAGACAATTTTAAGCATACCTATTAATTTCGTACCGTTTCGGCCGAAATGGCCGAAAATTTTCGTTTCAATCAAGTGGCCGAAACGAAATTTCACTAAAAATGTTTTAATTTGAATTTCGGTCAGTCACGGCAGAAATGGTATTTTACATAATTATTTTTTTTAACTTTTTTTTACACATATATACTATCTATTTCTTATATTTTCCCAAAATGTAATTCCAAAATATTTACTAGAATGGATTAAATCTATATTTTTTACTTTTTTATTTTATTTTTTTACATATATATATATATATGGAGAATATTCATGTGCATCCATCCCTCACCATAGGGTGAGTGATGCTTCCATAAATGTAAATTTTTAAGTACAAAAGGGGGATTTCAAGTATATAGGGTGAAGTACAAAAGGTGGATTCATGTGCAAAAAAAGAAAAGTGCCCTTACCCTATGGTGAGGGATAGATGCACATGAATGTCTCCTTATATATATATGCATATATATTATGTTATATTTTTTCCCAAAATGTGGTTTTGAAAAGTTTCGTTGAAATTCGGAATCATCCGAAACTTTTCATTTTGTAGGCAGAGCGAAATGGGGTCCAAAATGATATTGACAACTATGGTTTTAAGGCCTCTAAGTAGAGGTTCGAAACTGCACTACCACACTGGGGCTACAGGGGAGTTTACTTGGCTTCTCTATATCTCGGAGGGATTAGTACAGTCCAAAGGGTTGGGAACCCTCCGATAGCATTAAAAAATAAATAAAAAATAGTGCCTGAGCCTTAGTCTCTAGTGCGTTGTAGCTGGAATTTGACCACTGAAAGCCAAACATGTGTAGCCACTACTATCCCAGAAGATCCCACCAACACTAGATATCCCATTTTTTGAGCCACAGGGCTCACCTAAGATTTAGGGGTGTTCATGGCCTGGGCTGGGCTGTGGATGAAAACATATCCAGTCCGACTTTGAAAACACAGGCCTGCTTCTCGCCCAAGCCTAATATGAGCCTTAAGTGCCTAGCCTGGGCCTAGCCCACCTCACACATTTTAGGCTTGAACCCGTCCATTTAGCCAATTGGGCTGGCTAGGTCTTCTATCACCTTTTTGTTCTTTCTAATTACTTGTTTGGACAAATCGGTCATTAAATTACATGCATTACTTAATCAGGAGGGCCATTGTTCAGGCTTTCTATCACTTAATCCAATCTCGTCCCATGTATTAAAAACCTAAGGCCATGCCTGGAATGAGCAATGTTAAAACCTTAGGCCAGAACCCTGTCCACAGCAAGGCCCTTCAGCACCCCTACCAATGATCAAGTTAAACACAACCCAACCCCCCATCCACCCACCCCAAACCAAAAAGAAAAAGAGAAAGGAATGAGTAAAAAAAAAAACAGAAGAAGAGATGCTCATCCATGCAAAGATAAAAAATGATACATCCAATTGTGACTTAAATTCAAAATAACGACGCCTTCTAAAATCATTAAACTTGAGAGCTATAAGGATGTGAAGGAGTCAAGCTAGCTTAAGAGCTAGTTTAACCCGATTTGATCATGCTTGGCTTGTGTGTTAATCAAGCTGAGCTCAAGCTGGCTCGATTGGTTCAACAGCCGAACTCGAGCAAAAGCTTGAGCTAGTTTGGCTTAACTTAGCTCTTTTTTTTTTTTTCATACTATGTGTTTCATTTAATTAAACATATTGATTTGTATTACATTACATCTATGTAAGTGGTTAAAATAATACGGACTTTGTTTAGAGGGTGAAGATACACTCTGAGCTGTCGTTGCGTTCTTCTTTGGGAACAATTGAATGCCTGAAAGCTGAAATAGAGGGAAGAGACAAAGGTGAGAGGCCATTGGCTGCTGTCAGCCGAAGGCACTTCGACGCCTAAGTTAGTACTGTTACTGAACGAAGGGTGAGTGAATGGAGAAGAATGAAGGGTTCCAGAGTTTTCTTCCCCCTTGCTTGCTCTACCTTGTGCAAATTTATAGGTGTTGGCCTTCTCAGACCTTTCCTGAGTAGGGGTTGGTGGACGCATGGTCCTGTCAAACCATACTTTTTCCCGTTAGTGGAGATAGGTAGAGGTTTTGTCCCGTTAGACCATACCCTGATCTTCTATATGATTGCTGATGTGACTGCTGAATGAGGCCCATGTCGTCCCTGTATCCGGCACCCATCTTGTCTGTCAGACCCTAGGCATAAACTCATTAATTGTTGATTGACATGATGTCCACTTCGGTTGGGCCGAGCTGCTGATGCCCACCTCACCTCGGTGCCACTGCCGAACTACGCATCCCTTTGCAATTACCAAGCTGTACGAAAGGGTGGTCGATTGGCCAGCATTTCCAACCAAAGTGGACCCATCTCCAAGAGCTGGAACCGGGGCAGGCCTAGCCGGATCATTCGCTAGTACTCTATGCTCGCGAAATATCCCCACACAATCTATATGTGATATTATATCTAGGGTGGAATCGAAATTTGATAAATGTATACTCATAATGGACCATGCTCTTGTGTGGATTGCAATACAGATGACCGTGTGAGACAGATTGTGGGGCTGGTCTGAGACCTCACTAATCATGACAAAAGGAAGGTAGAGGATAAGTAAAGGTCAATTAGATGAAACCACCTCATATATAAAATTTTAAGCCAATTCCATCATCCGATCAACTTGACCAGTAGTCCTAAAATTAAATAGTGTTAAAATGCCCCCATTTTATTTTATCTCAATCTAACGGATCAGTCCATCTGAATCGGTGTAAAACCCATGGGATCCAGGGCACCAAGTGTGCTCTGTTGGTGCGATGCGAGACATCCACACTCTCGAGCAAAATGCACTTAAAATATTTTGCATGTAAACATAAATTGAGCTTAAGTTCGACTTGTGAATTAGGCGCCCGATCCCATAGCTCCCAGCCTGTTTCGAATATTGATGGGAGCCCTTTACTTTCTATGTCCTGGCCACTGGGCCAACCATGTAGAGAGGAAGAGGAAAAGAAAAGGAAAAGGAAAAAAGAAAAGAAAAAAAAAAAAAAACCTAAAACTGTCAACAGTTGTCGAGTTCACACTTTATTCTGCATCTTTCTTCCCATTCAAACAACCTCTGTAGGCTACCCAATGGGCCAAGATTGGACATGGTGAAATGATATTTTATGTGGGCCAGGCTTATTGGCATGTTCCATGTGCAAGTACGGGCTGATCTTTCATTTGAATCAGGATGCCTTGCTTACAAAGAGATAAAAAAAGAGTGGGAAGAATTGGATGCCTTGCTTCCTATTCAAAGCCAAAAAAAAATTCCATGTGTTCCTCTTCAACACCCATATAAGACCAAGAAAACAATCCCAACCAAAACAAACCAGACAAATTATAGACAAACCCAAGTGCACCCATCAAGCCATGATAGCTACACAGAGCCTATCCAAGCCTCTCAATGTCTTCACCCCCCAGGCCCACAAGCCAACCATCCTCAACCTCCACCCCAACAATGTAACCATCCTCGGCTCCTCAATCTCTGGTGGCAACTGGCGAATGCTTCGCCAAGAGATGCGCCTCAGGGACCACTTGCAGCCTACAGCAATCATGGGTTTGAGTGGGCCAGACCCAGAAGTTGTTGCGACGAAGAGGCCCATCACCAGAATGTGTATGTGCCAGAATAAGGGAGTTCCTTCAGGGAGATCACTGAAATTGGAATCTCTAAAGGGTGGCACTGCGTTTGCGGAGGAGAGAGCTCGACTCACCCCGCATTTGCTTGATGATGCTGAACGCGAATTCAAGGAAATTCTGTCGCACTATGTCAAGGACTTTCAATCGAAGGATCGGGTCGAGTTCGAACGTGTTCAGGTTCCAATTCCAATCTCATGCATATTAATTTACTGTGTTCTTTCATCGCATTTACATGTTTGTGTACTCACTGAATGATAAATTTTATTGTAATGTTAGCCCATCCTAAGGGTGGCGATTGGTTGCATCGCGTTGGTTTGCATTGGGTATGGATTTGTGTTTGTGTTTATGCATGGACCAGTACACCTGGTAATTAGTATTGGATTGTAAATGCCAACCTGAAAACAAGCCACATTGGCTTTGGTTTGGTTTGAGTAGGTGGGTATGGGTTGACAAGTTGAGTTCAATGTATAAACTCAAAATTCAACCACAGAGCGAAAGGGCCAATTCAAACTATATTGCATGACTGACCTGCAGGTTGGGGACAAAATAAACCGAAACGGAGAAATATAATTCATGTAGCTGTGCTCAATATAATTAGGATAAGATGATGATGATGATGAAGGCCCACCACATCTTGAATTGCGGACAATGCCCAACTCTCTTTTGTTTCTTCTTTATTCTCTAATCAGAAATGTGCTTGGCGGATGGAAATGAGTAGGAAGGAAGACGCAGCAGTCAAAGAGTTGGAGTGTTACATTCAAAAACTTCATGAACGCAGTCCAGAAATTCATGAAGTACAGATGTTATTAGTTGAAATGCTCATCTATCAAGTAAGTCCCATCAACTCATCATCACGACCGTTGATTGTATTTTTCTTCACTTTCAGTGGCATCTATGACACTGGCCAACTGATCCTAAGGCCAATGGCTCATGTCCTTTTTTATTTTTCTCTATAGAAATTTAATGAATAACTTGGCAGGGAGATTATGAAAGAGCTAGACAGACCTGGGAAAGAGCTAGACAGACCTGGGATAAAGCTAGACAGAACTTGGAACTGCCCATCAAGGATTACAGACTTCAATTTTATCCGGTCATCTGTTCAACTTACTTTACTTTTTACATTTTTTTTTTTTTTTTTTTTGATAGAAAGAGTCGGAAACTTTTATTAAAGAGCAGCTTGCGGTACATCAGATAGTACTAGATTTTTGCATGTTTTGCTGAAGAATGAGCCACTCCGTTCCCATCTCTGAGTACATGTGTAGAACTACACGAGCTAAACATCCTTGAAATAGCTTTGGCTTCGTCCATGATATGACCAATCCGTGAGAAATCTTCCTCTGGTGATTGAATAACTTTAATCACTTGTAGTGAGTCACCCTCTACAATAATGGTTCGGGTACCTACCTCCAGAGCAAATCTTGGTGCCCGAACAAGTGCATAGGCCTCACTTTCTCTGCTTCTCCAACATGTCTAACACTTGAACTCAAGGCCACAATAGGAAGACCATTTTCATCCCGAATTATGACCCCCATACCAGATCAAAGAGCTTCTTTGAACATTGCACCATCAAAATTAGCTTTGTAGCAACCCGTGGTTGGTAGGGACCAAGAGTTACAAATCTTGGTTTCCTGGATAGGTTTGTGGCCGATTGCATTGATATACTCCTCCAAATAGCACCTGGCTCTGTCAGCAAGACTCTGTGGCTCGATAATGTTTCCAACAACCAAGAAATTGTTTCTTTGGTTCCAAATATGCCACACTCTTAACAAATAATAAATTAAGTTAAGAAGCATCCAATTTGTCCATCATATAAACTGTAAGGTTTTGAATATCAAAATAACCTTGAGAACTTTTCTGCAACTTTGAGGAACAACAAGCTCAAACTGTTTTCGCCGCAGTACAGCACCACAAAGCATGAATTCCATCTTCTGGCCCCGTTCTGCATAATTCACATATATCATCCCCAACCACTTTCTTCTTGACCAAATTCCTCATAATACAAGGGAGGATGTTTTTGTAAGCTCTCCAAATAAAGTGTTTTATTTTTTCGCAGATATTCGAATGCCATATTGTATTCCACTGTTCCACATCCTCTTCTTCTAACTTCCATCAGAGCCCTCTGCTTCATTTGCTGTAAATTTTTGATTAAAAGCCAGATGATACGCAGTCTTAACAGTATATCTACCCTTCTTTGAAGATGTCCATATAATCTTGTCATCCAGTGGCATTGTCTACCATTTAGTATCCGGATCAATAAGCTGCATACTCTAGCCTCAGTGTCCAAGGTATTTGGTACCGACGGAATCAACGAGTTTGATGGATTTGACAGCCACTTATCTTTCTATATTCTAATCTGAGTACCCTTACCAACTCGCCATCTCACACCTTGGATTAAAACTTGGTGAGTCGACATAATGCTTCTCCAAGCATAGGAAGGTCTTCTGCCCATTCTGGCTTCTAAAAAGGAGCATCTTGGGAAGTATTTGGCTTTGAAAACCTTATAGAATAAGGAGCTATGATTATGAAGTAGCCTCCATCCTTGTTTGGAAAGAAGTGCTAGATTGAATGAGCTCAAATCTCTGAAACCCAAGCCTCCCAAGCATTTTGACTTGCATAGCTGTTCCCACCCTGTGCCCGTGTATCTTCCTCCCCTTGTTGGTTTGAACCCACCAAAATTTGCTTAACAACGACTGCAAATTATCACATAATGTCTTCAGCAGTCTAAAGCAAGACTTGGCATATGTCGGAATTGAGTGAGCCACTGCTTGAATCAATATCTCTTTGCCATCCTTGGACTACAATTTTTCCTTCCAACCCTGTAACTTCTTCCACACTCTCACCTTGATTGCGGCCAACATCTGAAATTTGGACTTTCCCATGAAGGATGGAAGGCCTAGATACTTTTCATGTCTTCTAGTCTCCTGCACCCCCAACAAATATTTGGACTTTCCCAAAATTTGCTTAACAACGACTGCAAATTATCACATAATGTCTTCAGCAATCTAAAGCAAGACTTGGCATATGTCGGAATTGAGTGAGCCACTGCTTGAATCAATATCTCTTTGCCAGCCTTGGACTACAATCTTTCCTTCAAACCCTGTAACTTCTTCCACACTCTCATCTTGATTGCGGCCAACATCCGAAATTTGGACTTTCCCATGAAGGATGGAAGGCCTAGATATTTTTCATGTCTTCTAGTCTCCTGCACCTCCAACAAATATTTTATTTTGTCCTTTGTTTCTTCCCCTGTATTTTTGCTAAAGAACAGCCCAGTTTTGTCATAATTGATTCTTTGACAAGGTGCTTCCTCATATCTCTGAATCACATCTTGCAAGGAAGTACACTCCGCGACAATAGCTTGACAGAATAGCAGACTATCATCAGCAAAAAATAAATGATAAATACATGGCCCTCCACGACTAACTGCTACCCCCTGAATAATTTTGGATAAAGTGGCATTTCTTAATAAAGATGAGAAAGCTCTGCACATAATAAGAACAAGTTGGGAGAGAGGGGATCACCCTGTCGAAGCCCCCTTGTCGGGAAGAAGTATCCTTTAGGTTCCCCATTTATCAAAACAGAGTGAGACACAAAAGAAACGCAACCCATTATCAACTCAATCCTTCTTTTTTTTTTTTTATGAAAACCCAATTTTCCCATAACTTTTTACCAAAAAACACCATTCTACCCTATCATATGCTTTACTCATATCAAGCCTTAAGGCCATTTGTCCCCTTCTTCCTCCTTTTTTTTTTTTTTTTTTGGGGGTTCATACTATTTAGAAGTTCAAAAGCGACCAATACATTATCTGAATGTGTCTTCCAGGAACAAAAGCACTTTGGGATTCAAACATAATAGAAAGTAGAATTTTCTACAATCTGTTTGCTAAGACTTTGGATATCAGCAATTGTATACCACATTACAAAGGCTGATTGGTCTAAATTCAGTCATCTTCACAGGTTCTTTACTTCTTGGAATCAGAGCAATAAAAGTGTGGTTGATTGATTTTGGCATATGAACAGTCGTAAAAAAATAAGAAGATAGAGTAGCCTTTGTGATATTATCTACAACAACATTTCAGAAGTTTTGGAAAAAAGATGCATTCATAACATCAGGGCCCGGTGCTTTGCTTGGGTGCATTTGATATAAAGCTTTTCTGACCTCCTCAGGCTGGAAAGGCTGCAATAGCATATCATTCATGTTATTAGTCACCAACCTGCCCATTCCCTGTAGGCAAGTCCTCCATGTTTGAAGGAGAAGTGGTTGAGAAAATATTTTGAAAATAATTAATTGCCATTTCTCCAACAACATAATTTTTATGAAGATCCATCCACTCCTTACTTACTTTTTACATTTTACAGGATGGAATCATTTTCCGATTTCAATCCAATCTAGACCTGACCCAAAGTTAGATCAGGTTTGGATTTTTAGGCCTGATCTGGCTGGCCTCAAACCCATGATGATGAGGCCCATCCCGGCTCAAGCTGTGGACCTTAACTTGGGTCATCTACATTGCCTTTTGAAAGTGGTTAGGAGGAGGAGGAGGAGAGATTAATATGAATTTAATCCTTACTGCAGGCCGTTATATATGTTCTGTTGGGCAACGAGGATGAAGCCAAAAAACATTGGGGTGATTTCATTGAGACGAGTAAAAGTGGATTCGGTGCAAACCCACCCGACGAAGATGGGTCGATAATGACGTTCAGCGATTTTAAAGAGCACGTAAAGGTACTAGGACAAGAGATTACTGCAGTAAGGAACTACTGAGTCTCTCTACTAGGACAAGAGATTACTGCAGTAAGGAACAACTGACTCTCTCTCTCTCTCTCTCTCTCTCTCTCTCTCTCTCAATTCGATTTTTCTTTTGTTTCTTAATTCTATTTTTCTTTTGTTTATAAGACTTTCTATGTAAACTCAGGACCCAGGATTCAACATAATTTATTGCTCCTTTTGTTCATGTTCTCCCATAGATGGTTAATTGGCAGTTTTCATTTCAGAATTGAGGCTTTTTTTGGGTGTTACTGATGAGCCTACTGCCTACTGTAACAATGACACACAACCACATGTAATTTACAAAAAAAAAAAAAAAAATAAAGAAAGAAAGAAAAGCCCACATGTGTTTAATGGGTCCTGGGTTCTAATGAGAGCAAGTTGACTTCTTTTTTCCCACGTTGGATTTCAAACTTATGTACTCTCTCACACACCCATGACCCTGATTTATATCATGACACAACTCGATTTTTCAAGAAAATTATACAAAATATCAACAATTCGAATCACCTTTCGATCACCGATACATGTTGATATGGGCTAGTATGAGTCAGTGTGGGCGGATGTGGTCAGATACAAATATACAATGCCAATATGTGATCTTATTTTACCTGTTTTAAAGGAATGAAATCATCCTGATACAGTCAATTCACTGATAGTTAATAGCTGTTTTATAGATTTTTCAACTTTATACATGATCTAATACCAATAACAGGATCTATGTTAGATGCCCTACTTGACCCTGGAATTTAACAAATTGGTTGAAATCATAGAATCCTAAAGGCCATTTTTCAAGATGCAACTTTATTTCTCTTTAGTGTTTGTGCGTGGAGAAAGCAAGTTGAGAAAATTGTCCGAACTGGCATGAAATACAAGAGGAGGACATGGACATGGATTTGAGCTATCTACTGAAGATCTCCGTGGGATATTTCTAGCTATAGACACTTTATATTAGGTCATTGGGCCTTGAGTTAATTGCAGGTTAGACAATTGACAGCTTGGATCTACCTATAGATTAGCCCTATCCTTTCATTGCCCCACGAGTTTTCCATTCATTTTTTTAATTTGTGCACCTTCAAGTATCATGAACCATGAAATGTTCTCCTACGAGCAACAATATATGTAGTCCCGCTTTGTGGAGCTCACCTGAGCCCACCTTTGATCAATGTAGGCCCTTTCACACTCTCATCCCCCCATGATCTTGCACCAGGTCCAATTTCACTCTCGCCAAACTTTTACCCACTATTGGATTGATTCTCAAAGAAGAATATGGTCAAAAGACTACTAGATTTTAAAGCAATTGAATCAAGGGCAATGATGATCTGATATGACTCATTTTTTATGTTGATCATTATCCATAAGGCCAAGGCCGCGCGCCCCCGCCCCCCACCCCCCCAAGCTAGACTAAATATGCAATATTCAATATTTGGGGCTAGGGCCATATACATGATGAATACATGCAAATGTAGAAAAAAAGACCTATATTAATATCATATGTGCACAACTTATTTATCATAAGCATTGTCACGTTTTTCCATGACTACCCTACAATTTGATACTGAGGGGATTTAATCCTCACGCCAATTCTTAATCATTTCCTATGATGGTATCTCATAGGCCAACCTTTAATTAAAGATTTTTTTTTTCCAAGTGGACGTATTCGTAACTTTGACAAAATTATATCCTAAAGAATAAGCAAATAATAAAGTTATTAAAAAAACATAATGCAAAGAGGGAAATTTTCTCCAATTAGATTAATTATGAGATTAACATGATAATGTTAACAGAATTATAAAAAAAGAGAAGAATTACTTATAAAAAAAGACCATGAGAGAGAGAGAGGTGTACCTATAAATGAGAATTTCCTCAAAACGTTTTGCTGAAAGAGATGTCTTGGTGTTATGGTTAGGACTTGAGGAATAATAGAGGTGTGATACTTATCCTCAATGGAGAGAAGAAAAAAGGGTGATGACTATAATTAAGGTGTGATAGCCGTGCGCGAGATTTAAGTAACTGCTAGTTTGATGAGAAACCATATAAGATTTAATGTGAGATTATAGGATGGGCTTGATTAGGTTCCCCATTGAACATTAAATTGATAAGTTACAAGATTCTAGGAGAGGAAGATGGTAAAGAGGAGAGATTATAGGAGTTTAAATTATTATTGATGCCATGTGTCATTTTATTGGAATACCGACATGAAGCACCGAGGCATCCTCCTGCTCCCTATTGTTTTAATATATATAATTTGCAAGATTTTTGTGTTTAATCTGTGCATGAGGTAATACCAAATTAACAAAGAATATTAAGAAGGTTGGATATTTCATAATTAAGATTTAGTATTATTCTATGCAGGTCGATGACCCACAAGGAAAAGAAGTAGACCGAAGAAGATACAAATGTAAGCAGTAAAAATACATATGAAGAATTGCAATATATATGAAGATTTGGCCTAAGTACAAGAATGGAGAAATAACATTCATTTAGCTCAATTCAGCATGGTTGGAACAAGGCTCGATGATGATGATGAAGAGGAAGATGATTAACATTCATGTTTAGTACGTGATGTTTCATTACTTTAATTTAGGGGATGTATGATAGAATATTAATGAGAGCCCCTTGACCATGAAAGGTTTGAGATTTCATCATGGTCCTGCATTGGCTCTTAAGCAAGAACAAACCTATTAAGACAATACATGGAAAAGTTCTATGAAATTTACGTATTTAGCATGCATATAATAAAGACGGACATAGTGAAGAAAGATGCATCCTTAGCCAAGTCATACTCACATTCCATAAATCCAAACGGATCACAATCTCTAACTCTACATTTTTGCCAATTGGTGGAACTTTCAAAACCACATTGGATTTCTCCTTATATATATATATATATGAGAGATTCTCCTATGAGAGACATCTCTCACCTTAAATGAGAGATTGGGTGGGGGCCCTCACATCCATATCCAATGCCGACGCCCCCTACTCTTATCTCTCATATAAGGTGAGAGATGTCTCTCATAGGAGCATCTCCATATATATATATATATATATATATCGGGAGTATTCAAGTGCATCTATTCATCACCATTTGTGGTGAGGGACACCCATTTTTTGGGTGTTTCAGGTACAAAATGAGATCTTCCCTTCAAGTACAAAAGCCCTTTTTTGTGGTGATGGATAGATGCACTTGAATACCCCCATATATATATATATATGAAAATATTCATGTACATCCATCCTTCACCATATTATGTTGATGGACAACATAGTAGGGTTGACTTTATAACACATCCGAACCATCCACACACATAGAACCCCCTTAAGTACACAAGACCCATTGAATTTTCACCTATTAAAATGGATTGGACTGTTGAATCGAGGGTCAAATTTTTTCTTTTAATTTAAAGTCATTAAATTTGTGGGCCACGGTTGAAGGGGTTAGAGGCATGAGATTGACTGCAAATTTGATATATGGTCTCATCTAAGATGTCTCTTCCCATCCCCCGCAAGTCCCATGATCAGTGGGTCCCTAGGTGGGCCCCATTAAATTTGTCCCTCCCATTAAGTTTGTTCCTCACCATATGGTAAGGGAAGGATGCACATGAGTATCATCTATATATATATATATATATATATGGTGAGGGAAGGATGCACAAGAATATCATATATATATATATATATATATTGCAAGTGTTTTCTTTTTTTGAAAAAAATATAAGATAATATATGCACTTGAAATAGATCACCCGAAACAAGCTCAAATCCACTATGTTTGACTCCATTTGTAGGCCTGACGACCAACCTCGAACACCAATGGTCCCACCCATAACACACTGTGATTGAAGGCTTAGATATGCTTGATAAAAGGCTAGAGGGGATTAGTAGTGTGTTGAATGATTTAAATTGCCAAGAATCACATTCTTATTCTTTAAAGCTTTAAAACAGTTGTGAAAATCCAGACAAAGTTGGCTTCTCTTTTATCCAATTTTGCGGATGGAATTTGCATTCCTCATCCTCATTGCATCTCCTTCCCCTTCCCTAGCATCTTTGGTTTCGCATAAACCCATTCACAAAAAAATGTGTCAAATAATGAAAAGGCAACTGTTTTATTCACATAATAATCAATAACTCTCCTCTTCTTCTCCCTCCCCGCCCCTTTCTTTCTCCCCGAATGCTTTGTTGTTCTTGATGTAAATAGAAATTTGTGTTAGTAACAAGTGTCATTTCCCTAAGGCATAGAATATGGAGATTTTACATTGGGGGCTTTTCTTAAAAAAATGTCAATACAAATGTTTGTAACTGTTTTTTTTTTTTTTTCTTTTTCTTTTTCTTATTCTTTTTCTTAAGACATGGAGTTGGGGATTTAACATTGGAGCTTCTTTTGTTCTTTAAAAAAAACTGTTGAAAATATAAGGTCTCACAACCCTACACTCAAACGAGTTTTGCCTAACTACGCTGTAGATAATTGTCATTCACCTTAGCATTCCCAACACATTCCGTCTTTGACGCAAATCATATTCAATCGAATCAAATAATAAATAATCACTCAAAATCAATGGGGTAATCTAATGGGTTTTTGGGTTTTCCGTAGATGTTTGATAAGTTGATTGAACATATTTGGAGTTAAAATTTTTTTTTGAACTATAAGAATACTTATGATATTATAAGTAAATTAAATATACAACTAATTACTTTAGTTTGTGATGTATTTTTGGTGATTAATTTAATCTATTAATCAATTTGTACGAAATTAACCTGTGCATCACACGGGGGTTTATGCTAGTGTGTATATAATGTGAATATGTTTGTTGGGAGGAGATGCTTCTCATCCCATCATGATTGTTGGTATAGGTAGGATGGGGCTTCGCTTGGTATTGTTAGCCATTGTGAGAGTCAGGACAACAACAAACTACCTCCAAGCCTACTTGGCTGAAATGTAAAATGACCCAAGCCAATTAGGCACTTGGTCAACCCAAATTACGCCAAAGCAGCCCACCTCAAATAGAGACCGGGTCAACCAAGTTAGGCCCAACAAGTAGCAAAATATAAGGCTCCTCAATGAGTCCTAAAGCTTATCCTATACACTTCCATACAAACTCCATGGAGTTACTCAAAGAAGCATATATAAATGAAAATTTCTTTTCAATTATATCCGATGAGGGATTCTATTGATTGGGCTCAACAGTTTCTCTGCTATATTGAAAATTTCCGACATTTTTTTCCTATAGAGTCCCGTAGGACGTCGCCTTATGGGATTTTCACTCCACGCCTTTAATGCAAGGTGTCCCACTTTTATGGGCGGTGGAGAATAAAATCCTCTCACTATGCTTACACGTGACTCCAGTAGGTGAAAATTTAGCATTGATTATATGTCTTACATATGATCAACTCCATAAGATTTTAAACAAAAAATGGTAAATGGAAATAGAGTTAATCATGGCCCTGCTGTTGGTTACATGTATGAAATATTACTAATGATTCACTCTATTTGGTTTGTTTATTTTAACTACAAGGAAAACTTGTGATTAATCTATACAGGTATGCCAAAATTTAGATAGTGGAATTATAAGGGTACAAGTTTAGATTTACAAAGGTGGGCTTTTGTTTTTGTTTTATTTTGTTGACTTCTCGTGGAGAATTTTTTGAGTGTGGTCTTCATGGATTCTTCATTATTTTGTTGGTTGTTATATATATAAAAAGAAAATTCTATTCAAAGATCATTAAATAGAGGACAAGAATCAATTGCCTTGATTATCTTTTCCTTCAAATGGAAAATTCTCAAAATTCTCTTTCTATTACTTGAAAAGTTCGAATCCTCTTATGCCCGTACTCACAGATTTTTTGGTAGAACCTATTTATGAAAATCTAAACTGTTCAAAATAAATGCACTCATCTAATATGTGTCGTTGCTGAATCTCACCCATACATGATTGGAGCCCATCGCGGATCTTTTGGGTGAGCGGACAATCATAGCCGTAGGTCCATCGGGTCCTGGCCTTCTGGGCCTCTTAGTAGGGTAAGGTTCGTCTTTTCTATTATTCGGATCCAGGCTCGGGCCTGCTATGGATCTGACCCGTTTTCATCTTATATTTCCCCTTGAAATCATTTTCTCCTAGTAGGGTTTTGGCCTTCATCTTCCGAAGAAAATTAGGGTTTTTTCGTCCTCGTCCTTCCTCGGAGCTCGATCTCTGCATCGCCGAACTTCTTCGGTAATCTCTCTCTCTTTCTCTGTCAAGATTCAATTTTTATGGAAAAGAAGCGTTTGGATGCCTCAAAACAGTAGTAGGACATCGTTTTCAGGGAAAATCTCATGTTCTAATGTTGTATGGAGAAATACAAGTATGCATAAACCTTGATCTTCATTTCTAGGATTTTGATGATTATGTTCTACAATCGATTCCCACCCCGTTTTCTTTTAGCCGATAAAGATCAGATCTTGAACTCTCCCATTCTTACTTTTCTTCTTCTTTCATCTGCAATTGTAGAAGAACCTGTACTGTGATTCAGTTTCTAAGGGAAGAGATAAAGCGAGATAGAGAGAATGGCAGCGACTGTGGCCCGCACTGTTGACCGAAATATGAAGGTCTGTTGCTTTTTTTACTGTGTGGGTTTTATGTTGGATATTCTTTTAACCCTTTTCTTCTCAAGTGATTTTCCCTGATATGTTTGTAAGTTGGAGTTGAGGTTTCCTTTTCACTTCAGGTAGAATTTGAATCAGTGAATGGTTGATCAGCTAATGATTCATTTGGATGTGCATTTTAGTCATATTCTGGTGATAATGTTTGTACTTGTCCAAAACATTGTTATTGGAGTGAATAGTGATTAATTGTATTTTACTTCTTTAGTGAAATTTAGTAAAACAGAAAAGTGGTATGCATGACGGCCTAATCAGAACAACATATGATGAATTTTTATGGACTCAATCACAATAGAGCCATTAGTTGGGCAGAACAAATGTGTATCCGTTTTTTTATTTTTTTTTTGCTTTCAGAGTGGCTGAAAATGGGATTCAGTTTTTTTGGTTTACATCTTTTCTTTCCAAACCCAACATCCTAAATTTAGTAGTTCAGATGAAATTTTTGCTCCTGCTTTAGGGTTGTCCAGACCCAATCATTTTACAAGGAAGAATGAAGAATGTATTTTGATTATACCTTAGAAATGTCAGTGGGTGTTTCTGGTGTTGAATCCAGTGTTTTTACAAGCATTTGGGTCAGGGCTTCCAAAAAGTGCCCTGTGCCTCAAGCATGAAGTGTGCATTGCATTTAGGCTTCTATCTGTGTGAGACATATCTGAGGCATACACCATAGACAACCTGTACGCCTTGGTTCATGCTTCATGTTAGGGGTATATGCCCCATTAACACATTTGTTCTCAAGAAAAAAAAGGAAGGGCCAGTTTGTGATTTTAAGTTTGGCATTCTTGTCTGAGACATTTGTTTTCAAAAGTAAGGGGTGGAGATGAGACAAGAATATCACAGAGTTTGCTAACATTTGTTTTCAAAAGTAAGGAAGGCACAATGTTTGCTAACATTTGTTTTCAAAAGTAAGGGGTGGAGATGCCAAAAAGGGCCAGTTTGGCATTGGATATAGCTGTTGACCATGCTTGTTTCATTCACCTAACCATTAGTCATATAGGAAGTTGTTTGCAGCTCAGTGCTGCACAATGTTGTGGAGTATGCAATAGAGCAAAAGGAGGTTGTAGATTCAATATAACAGATTTAGCAAACTTAGAACTGGTGTCCAGTAGCAGGGTGTTAAAAGAAAAGGTTGGAGCCTATGATGTCTAGATATGCCATGGATAAAGGAGGGACGCGCCAAGGATATGGCAGGGACACAAATATTACACACAAAAAATGAAGTACCAATTTTGATAGGACACGATATGTTGCCTATTTTGAAGTATATGGGTATCAGAGGTTGGAGCGCTGTGTAGTCCCCCTCCTTTAGGTATGATGAAATTTAACGCAAATGGAGTAGTTTGGAGATAATTAGGGGCACAGAGTACTGGTGGAGCCTTTCAATGAATTTAGTGTGAAGTTGTTTGCCTTTATAGGCCCAATTTGTGCCCAGGACTCAATCTAAGCAGAGTTGTTTGCTATTAAGAAAGCTGTAAGGGTTTTCATTTTTTTTTTTTTTTTTTGCTGAAAGGAGACTTTTATTGAAAGGACAAAAGCTACAGAAACTGATAGAAGGATGGGTCCACCCTTTCCTCGGGTGGCCCATTTACAATCTGGACAGATGGAATTCACATTGGCAATGATTCCGTTAGTACCCCAGTGGCCTTGACACTCTCGGATAAACAGATTAAAGACTGCTGGTGGAAGCTAAGTTTTGAAAGAGGTAAATGTGGGGTAATTGAGCTTAGAGAGCATGTTTGCCACTTCATTCTCCGATCTACGCCCAAACCTCTTATGTACCATTCTGGAATTCCCTCAAGAGCTTGTAATAGCTTCCACCACCAATGCATGATGTTCCAATCCATGATACCATTTCCTGTCTTTGAATGTTCTCCACTAGCACCAAGCAATCACCCTCAAATCTCAATAACTACTTTCTTGGCATGGTTCACTTTGCACTGAATGACTCCATGGTATAGGGCTTGGACTTCAGCTTCTAATGCATTCTTAGCCTTGATTGAACTAAGCAACTACTAGTTCCCTATTATGATTCCTTATAATTCCTCCAATCCATGCAGTCATAGTCCCCGGATTCATCAAGCCGTCGAAGTTATAGCTTGCATAACTCCTTAGCAGGAGGGAACCAAGTTCTGTGTATAGCCTGGTACACCATCTGAGGAAGTGTAGATTTTAGTAGCATTCCATTAAAAAATAGCTAGTGTAGTTTTGTCAATGACTGCATTAGGGTGAATTGGGCTGGCAGTAAAGGAGTATTGATTGCGCATTTTCCATATATACCACGACAGGAATGCACCCACCTTTCTATTATTCATGGTTGCTTTTTGCCAGAACCAGAATGAGAATGACTGATAGTTTGCAGGTTTGTCAATGGAGTTAGGAAGTTTACTCCATATCATGACTGTTATTGGGCATGAAGTAAAGCGGTGGTATACTGTTTCTTCTTGTGATCTACACAGGATACATGTTGGCTGGGCCATATAAGACTGTTTATGAATTCTTTGAAAAACTGGGAGATGGTTCATTAGTAACCTTCAGATGAACAACTGGATTTTGGGGGGAACATCCAATTTCCAGACAATAGGCCAAGGGAAATGTGGTCCAAAAGGCAAGGGATAGAGGTATTTGTATAGTTGTTTGACTGTACATTTTCCTGCTGTTTCTGCCCTCCAGCATCTCACATCCGTTCCTCTAAGAGGTAAGTCTAAGATTTTGTCCGCTATTGGAACCTCCCATATATGCAGTAGCACATGGTTGCCATATACTCATGGTCCACATGTGGGACCCAAGGAAGTTTATGAATTCTTTATTAATTATTAGTAGCTTCTAATTTTATTTAAGTAATTATATAGAGAATTAGTTTCTAATTTGGATAGGTTTATTATTGTATTTCCTAATTTGATTAGGTTTGATTTCTTAGGGTTTAAGTTTCTTTATTATATATACAGCACTGTAGAGAATTATTTCTCAGATCAGAATTGAGTAATAGAATTCCCTGTGTGGATTTTTTGTTGAAGACTGTTTCTTCTTCCAGTAATTGTTCTTCGGTATCCTAATTGTGCCCCGGCACTTGCATCATAACCCTAGGATTGCATCAATTAGTATCAGAGCTGAACGATCCCTCGTTCGTCGGCGTATTACCCCTATCCCCATCCCTACCTTTGTCCACCATCACCGTCCTTGCTCCATCACTGAACCCATTCTTCTGTCAGACCCATTCATTCTTTCTGTGTCCTGACACCCTTCCCTGCCATCCATCCTAATCCAGTAACCCTAAACCCATTTTTTTCGTTCATCACCCAACTGAACCTAGTCTCTACAGAAACCTCCTCAATCCCAAACAGAACGTAAAACCCATCCTCCCAATCTCCACCTTCGTCCGACCAAACCCAACGCATCCACCTTCGTCGAATCAGCGAATCAGTGCCTCTTTGTCCACAACTCGATCACCATCTCATCTCCGTAAATCCCAGACCCTAGACCTTCACCAACGCATAACCCCTCTGCCGAATCCCTCGCCACAACCACAACCCCAGCCACATCACCACTGCAGAATCCAAACCCATCGACAACGGCCTCCCGTCCAGAACCCCAACCCAGACAAAAAAAAAAAAAAAAGGAAAAGAAAAAAAAAAGGAGAAAGTGCAGAAGGAACGAAGAGAAGCAGAGAAGAGAAGAAGAAGCGGAGAAGAGGAAAGCGACGGTACCTGGCACCACAGTCGTCCGCTCGCCTTTGGCCGCCTCCTCGCCATCGCCATCTCCCCCCTCGATTTGTTGGAGCATATAGCAGCAAGGGGTTTTCTTCCTTTTTGCATACATCCCGTGAAGCAGCACACACACGTGCCAGCCACTTGGGCCCCATCTGAATTTGGGCCAAGTCCATTCTAGGCCTGCTTTCCGTAATTCATCTGTGTTCAATTCAGCCCATTCATGAGTTGGGCCAGGTTCAGATCCGGGTTGACATCTAGTCCATCCGACCCTTCTTGAGGCCCAATAGATTCTGTTGACATCATCACAGCACCACTGAATTGGATCAACAACAAATTTAACCCAATCAACGATCAAATTTTCTTTTCGTACTATCCCAGCTATTCGGCGTCACATTTCGGATTCGTTTTCACCAACGTGATCGTGGAGAACAGATCTACACATCAGGTCAGTCCTAAAATTTTAAATTTGCTTTAAACAAAAATGCCTCCCAAGAAACAAGTAGACGTGGAAACTTCCTCCCATAATGATGATGATTTGAAGGGAACAATTGGGCAACTATCTGCCAGGATGGTTCAAATGCAAGAGACTCTTGCAAGGATTGAGACTCGATTAACCAATTTGGAAACTCATCGGCGTGAAGATAATCATCGGGATAATGGATGATATAATCGGAATCAACGAGATCCACATGTAGTAAATGTTGATCGAGATTTGGGTATTAAACTTGTGATTTCCGAATATGATGGGAAATTGAAGCCAGATGAATTCTTGGATTGATTAGTGTGAGCTGAAAATATTTTTGCACATAAACCAATGACGGATGGTCATAAGATTACACTGGTGGATACTCAATTTCGCAATTATGCAGCGATATGGTGGGCCGAGTTGCAAAAGAAGAAAAGATACCAACAAATTGACCCCGTTGACACGTGGGCCGAGATGAAAAACTTGTTGAAGTAGAAATTCCTACCTGTCAATTACTCCAGAGATCTGCGTTCATGTTTTCAATACTTGAATCAAGGATCTAAGACAGTTGTTGAGTATTCTGAGTAGTTTATGACCATGCAAGCATGTTGTGGTTTGAATGAAGATGATGAGGTCTTAGTTGACAGATACTTTAATGGGCTTACACTTGACATTCAAGATATCCTCGCATTCAAACATTTTGATAATGTTGATGAGATTATTCAACATGCTATCAAAGCCGAGGGAATTGCAAATCATCAAGCCCAAAAAGTTAATGCAGCTAAATGGGATATGCAGAAGAATTCCTCAATTGCAGGTTCTAAACCGAGTGCGTCATCGGAGAAAGTTTTCACTAAACCCGAAGGTCAAAATAGGCTCACATGCTTTAATTATAAACAACAAGGGCATCGTGCAGTAGAATGTCCGAAACGTATTCACCTCATTGAGAATGAAAGTGATGTGAAGGATGTTCCAGATGATCCTAAAGAGAATGAAACAGAGGAAGTGGTGGATATTCTGCCCGAAGAGGGTCTTGAGTCTCTCATGGTCATCCAAGAAACTACATCGACTACTGAGAAGAAATGGTTGCGAGAAAATATTTTCCGCTTTAAAGGAACAGTCAATGGTAAAGAATGCATAGTCGTCATTGATGGAAGTCGTCAGAATTTTATTTCCCAAGCTTTTATGGATCGCTTACAGCTGAAAGTTCGGAAGCATCATCGTCCTTATTTTGCTAGATGGTTAATGACAAATGATGAAGTGCAAGTCCGACATGCATGTCCAGTTACCTTTTCCATTGGAGAAGATTATATAGATACAGTTTGGCGTATTGTGATACCCATGGATGGTTGTGATATCTTGTTGGGTCGTCCATGGATGTATGACAAGAATGACACTAATGGAATGCGTGACAACACATACACATTTATGCATGGTGCAAAGCAAGTCACACTTCGTCCTTTGAAGCCGACACTACCAAAGCATGGGTCCAGTTCTTGTCTCACCAAGGATGCGCTTCACGTACACACTATCTATAGAAGTAATATCAAGAAGAAGAGCCGAGTTCGAGGACAAACTCTTTTCCCACCTGGGGAGAATTGATGTAGTAGCACACGGTTGCCATATACTCAGGTCCACATGTGGGACCCAAGGAAGTTTAGGAATTCTTTATTCATTGTTAGTAGCTTCTAATTTTATTTAAGTAATTGTATAGAGAATTAGTTTCCAATTTGGATAGGTTTATTATTGTAGTTCCTAATTTGATTAGGATTGATTTCTTAGGGTTTAAGTTTCTTTATTATATATACAGCATTGTGGAGAATTATTTCTCAGATCAGAATTGAGTAATAGAATTCCCTGTGTGGATTTTTCGTTGGAAACTGTTTCTTCTTCGAATGATTGTTCTTCGGAATTCTAATTGTGCCCCGGCACTTGCATCCTAACCCTAGGATTGCATCACCATATGGCTTTGATGATTTCTCTAATCCAATTACTGCCGTTGCCATTGACCTGGATTAGGTCTTTTACTTTGTGCAAAAGTGCCTAGCAATTGTTCTGATCCTGATTTTGTTGGGTACTTTGCAAGCACTTCCATACCCACAATCCATTGATCATGGAAGATATCTACCTGATTGTCCTTCCCTACCACCCATCTTAAATTATCTAAGATGGTATTCTTGTTTCTTATTAAGGTCTTCCAGAATTTGGAGTCCGTGCTCTTTACCTGGCATTCATTGCAAGAGGAGAGCTTCTTAGGTATTTTTGCTTAAATAGTCGGACCCACCAAGCATTGGGAGATTGAAGGAATCTCCAAATGTTATGGGCATGGATGGCACTCATCTGGGTGTGTAAGCACCTAATTCCTAAGCCTCCATCCTTTCTTGGTTTGACTACTTGGTCCCATGCCACAGGAGCATAGTTATTCTGCCCGTCTTCCATGCCAAAGAAAGTTTCTTTGGGTGCAATTAACAGCTTTGATAACTTTCTTTGGGATGTTGCTGTGGTGTGTAAAGGTGTACATGGGAATGGTGGAAGTGACTGTTTGAATCGGAATTCTTCTCCCTGCCATGGATCATCTAGCCTTTCCATCCTTCCAATTTGCGGTCCATTTTGTTAATGATCCTTTAAATGTCATCATGGTGATCATTTGAATCCATGGTTAGTATTGCCCCCAGGTATTGAGCGTGGGTGCTTATATTTTGGATCCCCAGTATATGACTGACTAAGTTTTTAGAATGACTATCCGTTCCTGTGGAAAACATTAGAATGGATTTATCTTTGTTCAGCTTCTGTCCTGCCTCTTTCTCAAATGTTTGCAGAATTTTTCCCAACTTTTTTTGCATTGGATTCTGTATGGAATATCATCTGCAAACTGGAGTAAGCCAACTCTTTCACCCATAGGACTCAGTTTGGGAAAGATAGTTTTTCCCAAGCGCTGGTGAAACTCAAAATATCTATGCAGAGCCTCTCCACAAATCAAGTACAGATATGGGGATATTGGGTCCCCTTGCCTCAGCCCTCTTGATGGCTTGATCATATCCGTATAGTTACCATTAATCTTAACTTGGTATGTCACAGTTGTAACACACATCAACGTCATGATCAACTGGGTGATTCTATGGATCAGGCCAGTTTGTAAATTAATATATAATTTTTGACCATTTGCTGCATTAAGGCTATCAATGGTTTTTTGGAAATATTGAGTTGGGATTAGCCTTTCTTTGATACAATTAAGATTTGCTCCAGAATCAACAAGAGCAGTAGCATTTGAAATAGTATATTCTTGATTGATTACCAAAGTAATTTGAATATACCATTTTTGAGTAATTATTTTATTTATTGAATTTAAAAATTCTTCTTCTCCTTCTTTTGAACCTGAAGAAGGGGAAGATTGAGTGCTATGTTCTAACTTAGAAATTCTTTGATCTATGGTCATTAGATCTTGAAAAGTTTTTGATTGGAGTCTTTTTAATTGTTGAATTTCTTCTTTCAACTGATTTACTTCCATTCTTAAATCAGATGAAGAAACTGGTTTTAAATTTGTTTGATTATCTAGTATATTGAAAACTTCTTTCAAACTATAATGATTGATAGGGGTAATTGTCCCTTCTTTTTCATCTTTTTCATGCATAGTTATGCATGTTTCAATTAATTGTTTTCTGATTATAGGATCAGTAGTTTGATCAATAAGATCTAGAAGAGAGCGTTGTTGGTGGGTGAGTACATTAATACTCAAGCCATTTATTTCAACAATTGCTTTCCAATAATCATTAGAAGTTGAACATTCATTAATTTTTTTACATTGAAAATCATTTTGCTCTTCGGCAATGTTAGAAGGCGTCCAACGGAGGCTCATGTTAAAAGGTGTGAAAGCATAGAGATTGCCAGGAGTAGGAGAGAGAGAGGGAGACCCAAGAGAAGTTGGAAAGAAATTATTAAATATGACCTTGCCTACATGGATCTAACGGAGGACATGGCCCTAAACAAATTTGGTTGGCGTCGTCAAATCCATAAAGCCGACCCCACCTAGTGGGAAAATGCTTGGTTTGGTTTGGTTTGGTTTGGTTTGGTTTGACAATCATTTTGCTCTTCAGAAGAAGATTAAGAGGATTCTAAAATATCTACTTCTTCTGATTCTGAAGTTGATTTAGAAGAACTAGATTGAAGCATTAATTTGCATAATTGAATTATCAAATTTTCATCAATGTTAAGGTTTTGAATTTTTTGTTTCATCTTACATTTTGTTGCATAGTGGCCAATTTTGCCACATTTATAACAAACTATTTTTGATTTTGCACTATTAGATTTGATTGATTTTCTTTTTCCCTTATTTTTAGGAAAGTCTCTATGTTTGTTTCTAAAATTTTCTTTATATTTGGATGTTTTAGGATAATATTCTCTCCTTTTATATGATTTCTGTTTAGGTTTTGAAACGTATTGTTTTTTCTTAGATTTAGGGAGTTTAATTGGCATATTATAAGCAAATTGATCACAAAATTCACCCAATTCTTTTCGACCAGTAAGGTGTTTCTTTTTTAATTGTTGTTGCAATTTTAGATAATTACAAAGTGATAATCCTTCTTGAAGGATTACACTTATTAATTGACCATATGTATATTGATTATATGGAATACAGATTCCATTATGCATTTTGTTGAACCTTTTTCTGATTCTTTCAGCAAACAGATTGGGTAAGCCATCAATAAATTTGGCTTTCCATTGCTCATTATTAGCATCATATCTTTGCATTACTTTTGCAAGAAATACATCTTTATACCATCTGAAATGGGTTAAGATGGACATCTTAGATTTTGTAATAATTCTCGACTTCTTTCCCTTTGATTATCCCAAGGGCCTATGAAATGGAGAATAATAGTTTGAACTAAAGTGTAAACAGCATCTTCAGTGATGTCTTGTTGTTGAGTATTTTCATTTTTAATTATTTTTCTAGCATTATAAATTTCTAGGCGTTGATTTTCAGCGAGAATATTATCCCACCAGCCTTTCAATATACCAGTGAAACTAGTTGTTATAAGTTTGCAAATGTTTGCATCAGTATTATTGTATTGTTTACAAGTAGTACTATACATCATCAACTTAAAAAATCTGATATTCATATCTACCATCTATGTTCCATTCATAAATGGTTTTCCTGTGGAATGCATTTTGGGAGTGTAACCAATCTTCCTTATATAAAATATCTTGAGGAGTAGGACGAGGATAATAAAATCTACTAGTTCTGTCCCAAGTATATTGAGAACTAGGAATATATTTGAGAAAATTGTATCCATGGGTCTGAAGTCTAAGAGTTGCTGCCTCACATAGATTTCTATCAGTAAGAGACAGTGTCAAATTTGGATAGACATTAAAGAAAACCGGTCCTTGACTAAGGCTGGTTTCTACAATTCCCATTAGAGATGGTTATAATCTAAACATCTTGCATCCCTTAATTGAGCCATTAATGATGTATTTAATCCTAAAAGGGTTAATGGTTTAAATGCAACCTGTATGCATCCAATATGTAAATATTTATATTGATTAACTTTTTTGACATTTTTGAGCCTAATAATGTCTTCAGGCTTAAAGAGTTGCAATGTTGTATCATTTTCATCGATACACATAGTTTCTTCTATGGTTTTTATGGCCATGCTACTATGTAAATCAAATATCCCAATCTTATAGATTGTATTGGGTTTCACAGATGGAATTGTCCATTTTTAGAGTATTCGATTAGTTATGAATTCTTTACATTAGAAGTATGTGGAAATCTACTAAGCATAATGACTTAGAAAGGTTATGGATCTCATATATTTTTGAACTATTTAAAAGTGATTAGTAAACTGTAACAACATATATATTCTAATTATCATAAAATAATGTACTGGTATACACGTCTGTCAACGACGGATTACGGGAAACACTGCCATCAACGCCTATCCTCGGCAACTTAGGGACGTCCGATATACCATTACATATCTTATGATAACAAAATTCTACACTCATAACAGATATACTAACTAGAATTAAATAGTCAAAAATATATGTAGATCCATAATGAAATTAAGCTAACAGGGCTCTGATACCAAATATAAGAACAATAAAATCACAACAACTATAACTACTCACAATAAAATAAAGAAAATAAAGAAAACAATAACTACTCACAACAACTATACAACAACTCACAACAACTGCAACAACCAAATTCAAAAAAGAGATTAGAAAACTTACACTTTTATTTAAGGATTATAATCTGATTATAGCTCACTAAGAGAGTTAATTACATAAGGAAGAAGACTAAAGAAAAGAGTTGGAGAAGACTGCCTCAGCAAGGGTGAGGATGCCCTTTAAATAGACAAAAGAAATTGGACGTGAAATATTTTGGAGTCCGATGGATTACATTGAATCCTAAAGAATTCGCTGGAAGTGATGAGCTGGCAGAGGAAACTTTATGACAGTAGAAGATAAGGATGCAAACAACTTGTTTGCTAGTGTAGATTGATGAAGACAGCTGATAAATATGATTGTCTTCTTCTGATGATGAGATTAGATGGTGTACATCTATTTGGAATATTTTGTCTCCATCACATGAGTGAGAGAATCCCAAAATTCTTTAATAGAAGCATCCTCATTGGGATCTAGTGATTCGCCAGCCAAACAATTAAATGCATTATTGTCATCACTGTGAGTGCTATGGGCTGATGTAATTAATGCGTCATCCTTAGGAGGAGAAAAAGATTGCAGGAAGGAGCTCTTCATTATTTTCATGCTTTTGAAGACTAGCTCTTGATCGGAAATATTAGGGAATTGTGATCGAAGTTGATCTTTAATTAGATCAAAAGGGTTAGATGAAGATGTTGTTCCACTTGACAACTTTGGTTAGTTTTTTGAATCTCTTGGATTTTTTCCTCAATATCAGAAAATTTATTCCACCACCTATACCAAATTCTTCTTTGAAGAATTGGGACATTATAAATATTAAAAGTTATCAAACCCCATTTCCATATCCATGGGAGTCCATGTTGGACAAAAAATAATAAAAAAGGAAATCCTTTAGGATAACTTTTCATTCCCCTTAATTGAGGATGATTCTATTGCCATGGAGAAAATAATTTTTCCATGTGCTCTGGAAGAATTTGATCTGTAGGACCAAATTTTCCCCACCATTCAAAAACCCAATTAGGAAAACCAAATTGGGTTAATTCAGGACAAAGGCATATAAATCATGTGTGTTTATGTTGATGATTTTGATAGTAGAAAGTATTTTTCCAGGCAGAAATATAATCCCAATAATTATAGGATTGTCCAGAAGTAAGTCGACGATATTTATTCATGTCGAATCCCCATTCATTAGGACCAATTATCCTTTTGATGATACATTTACTGTAGCCAATTGGGCTATCTTTTTTCTTTGTATTTTGCAAATTGTGGGTGATTTCTACAGATCCAGTTTCTTGAAGCATGGCTTCACTTATGTATCGATATTTTCCATCCAGGGCAGCATAACCTTGAGTATCCAAATATTTACGCCTTATTTCCCATGGATCAGTCATCCATTGAATATCATCTTGATTGATAATTAAAATTGTTTCTGAAACTGGTTTCTGTAAAAATTGTGGTTCTTCTATTAAAACCTCTTTAGCAGATTTTATTGATGCAGCTTCAGCAGGAGTAGGATTAACTCCTGAATTACTAGGACCTTTATTAACCCTAGGTCTTGGAATATTTTGGACAATTTGCCAAAAATCTGGATCATCTGGAAGCCTGGTTGATTTCCCCAAATTGCCTCGGCCTTTGCCTCGGCTAGCCATTAACCTTGCAAAAATTCCCGAGTTAGGAAATCAAGAAGGGAGTTAGATTCTCCTTTTATATATTCAATATCAAAATCAAATGCAGAAAGATTAGCCTGCCAACCAGCAAAAAGTTGTTTGGAAACTATATTTTTTACATCGTTTTTAAGAATATTCTTAGCAGATCTACAATCAATTCAAAGAAGAAATTTTTGATTTAATAAATCATCTTGAAATTTAGATATACATTTGACAATAGAAAGAATTTCTTTCTTAATTGTAGAATAATTAATTTGAGCATTTTTCCATATTCCAGAGTTAAAATGAACTAATTCTTTCTTATTCGAATTAGGATTTCTTTGTTTAAGAATACCACCATAACCTTTATTGGAAGCATCAGTTTCAACAATTTTGTACCATTGACGATTAGCAATGGCTAAGCAAGGTGATTGTTTAACTTTCAATTTTATTTGTTGAACTGCTTTAGTGTGATTCTCGGTCTAAGGAGAAGGGTTTTTCTTGAGTCTATCATATAAGATTGAAGCATCTTGAGCAAGATGTGGATAATAATCTGTAATATAATTTAAACTTCCAAGAAATCTTTGAAGTTGGGTCTTATCAAGAATTTCATCTGGAAATTTAGATGCGAATTCAATACTTCTGTCAATGGGAATAATTTTTCCTTGAGTGATATTATGACCTAAATACCTAACATATGTCTGAAATAATTTCATTTTTGATGCAGAAATGACTAAACCATTTCTTTTAATTACATCTTTAAATATTATAAGATGTTTAAAGTGCTGTTCAATTGATTTTGAAAATACTAATATGTCATCTATATAGACAATAATGTAATATGTATAGGGAGTGAAGATATCATTCATGATATTCTGGAATTCAAAAGGTGCATTTTTTAATACAAATGGCATTACATTTCATTCATAATGTCCAAATGGTACGGTGAAAGCAGTTTTATATGTATCTGATTCAAGAATTTGAATATGCCAATATCTCGATTTAAGATCAAATTTTGAAAATATTAGAGCAGAATGAAGTCTTTCTAATAAACCTTTTTTGTTAGGAATTGGATACCTTATCCATTTAAGGCAATCATTAAATTTTGGATTTCTTTTTTACAAAGCTCTAAATAGTCTTTTTTCATTTGACTAGGACGAGCCTTGGTTGGAATTGATTTTTCATTAAAATCAGATTCATAGGAAGAGAAACAATATGCTGTTTTCTTTCCCAAAAAGCATTAGGAATATCACTACAAATTTGATTAAGAAATTGGCTTTGAATTTCTTCAATTTTGTTCTTTATTTGTGGATATTGCAATTGTTGTTCAATATTTAACAACATAATTTCTTTTTGTAAGAAATTAATTTGATTTTCTTTTGAAATAATTGTGTCTTTTAAGAAATTAAGAATTTTAACCTTTGGTTCAGTTATAAATTCAAACTGAATTTTTTGATGTTGAAAATTTCTTGTAAATCCTTTTGAATCAATTTGTTCTAGAGGCATTATTGAAGATAAAAATGGAGTACCTAAAATTATTTCTTGGGAAATATTTTTAATGAGATAAAAGTGCATTGGCATACATATGCCATTTTTACATATGTGAGTATTTTTAAGTTGATAATTAATATATAATTTTTGACCATTTGCCGTATTAAGGCTGTCAATGGTTTTTTTGGAAATATTGAGTTGAGATTAGCCTTCTTTGATACAATTAAGATCTGCTTCTACAGTTCAAAGTCTTCAAGAGCCCATGGAAAAATTATTTTCCCCATGGCAACAGAATCATCTTCAATTAAGGGGAACGAAAAGTTATCCTGAAGGATTTCCTTCTTTATTATTTTTTGTCCAACATGGACTCCCATGGATATGGAAATGGGATTTAATAACAACTTTTAATATTTATAATGTCCCAATTCTTCAAAGGACATTTTGGTATAGATGGTGGAATAAATTTTCTGATATCGAGGAAAAAATCCAAGAGATTCAAAAAACCTTCAATCAATATCAGTAACCAAAGTTGTCAATTGGAACAACATCTTCATCTAACCCTTTTGATCTAATTAAAGATCAACTTCGATCACAATTCCCTTTTATTTCCGATCAAGAGCTAGTCATCAAAAGCATGAAAATAATGAAGAGCTACTTCCTGCAATCTTTTTCTCCTCCTAAGGATGACACATCAATTACATCAGCCTATAGCACTCACAGTGATGACAATAATACATTTAACTGTTTGGCTGGCGAATCACTAGATCCCAATGAGGATGCTTCTGTTGAAGATTTTTGGGATTCTCTCACTCATGTGATGGCGACAAAATATTCCAAATAGATGTACACACCATCTAATCTCATCATCATAAGAAGACAATCATATTTGCCAGCTGTCTTCATCAATTTACACTAGCAAATAAGTTGTTTGCATCCTTATCTTCTACTGTCATAAAGTTTCCTGCTAGCTCAAGACTTCCAGCGAATTCTTTAGGATTCAATGTTACCCATCGGACTCCAAAATATTTCACGTCCGATTTCTTTTGTCTATTTAAAAGGCATCCTCACCCTTGTCGAGGCAGTCTTCTCCAACTCTTTTCTTTAGTCTTCTTCCTTATGTAATTAACTCTCTTAGTGAGCTATAATCAAGTTATAATCCTTAAATAAAAGTGTAAGTTTTCTAGTGATTTTATTTTTCTTATATTTGGTATCAGAGCTATGTTAGCTTAATTTCATTATGGATCTACATATATTTTTGACTATTTAATTCTAGTTAGTATATAGTATAGAATTCTGTTATCATAAGATATGTAGTGGTATATCGGACGTCCCCAAGTCACGTTGGGAATTTTTGCCAAGTTGCCGAGGATAGGCGTTGATGGCAGTGTTTCCAGTAATCCGTCGTTGACAGACTTGTATACCTATACATTATTTATGATAATTAGAATATATATGCTCTTATAGTTTACTAATCACTTTTAAATAGTTCAAAAATATATGAGATCCTTAACCTTTCTAAGTCATTATGCTTAGTAGATTTTCACATACTTCTAATGTGAAGAATTCAGAACTAATCGAATACTCTAATATACAAGAGCAATTAAATAAATGGACAATTCCATCTTTGAAACCCATGGATACAATTTTCTTCCTGGATCTGAAATAGTAGCAATAATTTATAGAATCCATTATAAGGTAATGAATACCTTAGCTCCTAATGTCCACCAAATAAGTTCTCCAGGAAAAACTATCTTTATAGAAACAAATATGCTGACTTCAAATATTGCAACCCCTAGAATGATTTCTTGGGAAGAAGTTCAATTTCCAGAAAGTTGGGATGTACAACAAGCTATTCCACCTAGTCCAATGATTCATCATAATATTGATGAAATAATAGAAAATTCTGATGGGGATGTTTCTATTAAATTTAAGAGACCAATAAGATCTCTTTCATCAAATGTTAGCACCACAAGAAATATTCCTCCTTACAGGGTATCTTTGCCTCCAACATCAAGACATTCATTCTCTGCACCTCCTTCTATTGCTCCTCCAATATCAGAGGTTAGATCTACATCAGGTAATATACCAGAAACTATAATTCTTCCTCCTGCTCAACAAACAAAAAATAATGTTTCTGATAATTTACAAGGACTTCATATTTCTGAAAATCAAATTCCACATGGAATATATAGAAGTCTAAAATGATTATGCCTTAGCCCTCTTGATGGCTTGATCATATCCGTGTAGTTACCATTAATCTTAACTTGGTATGTCACAGTTGTAACACACATCAACGTCATGATCAACTGGGTGATTCTATGGCTCAGGCCAGTTTGTAGAAGGCAAGCCTCTAAGAATTGCCAAGAGACTCTGTCATATGCTTTGTGAATGTCTAGTTTCAAAGCACACAGCTTCCTTTTCCTTCTTTTCTCAGCCATAACATGTATCATCTCCTTGGCAATGACAATTTTATCCATGGCTCTCTTATTAGGTAGAAATTCCCCCTGATTATCAGAGATGAGTCTCATCAGAAGCGGTCTCAACCTAGCCACCAGGAGCTTAGATAGGATTTTATATTGAACCGTGCAAAGACTTGTATGCCTGTATTCTAGGAGAGTTGCCGCCCTAGGTTTTTTTGGGATAAGAACAATGGCCGTGTTGTTAACCTGGGGATGTAAGTGGCCATACTCAAAGAATTCTGAAAGAAATTCACTAATATCAACTTTGATATTAGCCCAGAACTCATGGAAACTTTTTGCACCATATCCATCAATACCTGGGGCTTTGTCTTTGTTGATAGAGAAAACTGCTTGTTTAGTCTCCTCTGATGGATTTTGTAAGAATCTTAAGTTGTCGTCCTCAGTGAATAATATAGGAAGGTGTTTGGGTATGATAAGACTGTCTCTCATGTGAGAGGTCTCAGCATGATAAACCTTCTGAAAGTAAGCCTGACAGTTGATGCCAGTCAAACTTGTTCTTGTATGCAACCACTTGATCACATGCGACCAACAACAATTGGGTTGGTGTGACCCTGAAAAAGCTGTAAGGTTATTCAGGGTCACGCCAACCCAGTTGATGTTGGTCCAATGTGATCAAGTGGTTGCTTCCTCAAACAAGTTTGATTGGCATCAACCTTTCCTGGGCACGATTTGGTGTTCCTCTTACAACTACAACGAGAGAAAGAGAATGATTTTCATTAGCTTTGGAGGGAAACAACAATGAGAGGAAGAGAAGGATTTCAATCGGTTTTGGGAGGGAAACGAAATCCAGAGCGCCAAAACGGGGGTTCTCATTTTCCCCATTTCATTCTTGCCTTTTATAGGCCCTTGCCCAGCCGTTGGATCCCTGCAAAGTGATTAAATTTCAGCCTGGATGGTACTACATCACTTAAGTCAAAACAGTGCCATTTGCATACTGTCGTACTGAGACAAGTTGACATCGTGCCCAGAAAAGGTTGATGCCAGTCAAACTTGTTTGAGGAAGCAACCACTTGATCACATTGGACCAACATCAACTGGGTTGGCATGATGAGTGCAACGTTTATTTTGTAGTCCTTTGCATTTGACTAATGCCTGTGTACTTGTTGCTGAAGAAACTGATTATTTAAATAAAAATCTAAGTTCCTTAAGTACTTACTTCCGTGTTTTAATTCAGAAGGGGTTCCTCCCATCCATCTTCAATTTTTTTTTTTTTTTATTGCTTCTTTCACATGCACCATTTGCCAATCTCTCAAGACGTCTGGAGCTGAAACACCATTTGCCATGTATGGTATTACAGCGATATTCATATTTTTTTCTCCCACCCAATTATCTTGGTTGTTTCAGATTTCTACTTGTAAGGGAGCTAGTCCAATGGTTTACTACCTTGCAAACAATAGAATTATTTGCTTTGAGCTATATGACGGGGAATCCAATATTCCGTATATTTAGTTCTGGTTTTCTTTCACTTGCATGTTTATTCTTCACACATTTGCTGTTAATTGATTTGGCTAATAGTTTCATGCCCATATGTTGGAACTTCCACTAGATCACATTAAAAAAACTAAAACAAACCTATATTACTCTCTTTAAATCAATTGTGACAATGGTGGCATTGGGATCTTTTATGGAATCATTTTGTGGGATTTACCTTGATCATTTTATTCATGTCCTCTGCAGAAAGCTCTTGCTGGCCTAAGACGAATCAATTTGGAAGGTCTTCGATGGAGAGTTTTTGATGCAAAAGGCCAGGTTGAAATTCATTCTTGTGGCTGAGTATTGGGATTTTTGTTTCTTCAAATTACAAGTAAATCACTATGCAGAGAATTCGTGTTAATTTATATATAAGTTCTGAACGAGTCTAACCATCCATCCTACGGTATTAGAATTGATATGCTGTAGCCCAAATTGCACACTGATAGGACACTCCTAAAAGTTCATGCGAAGGACTTAAGAGGGGAAAAAGGGCACACTCAACAGAGATTTCTTTGACATCCTTGTACTGCTAAAAAAACTCCATTCGATGTTCAGGATTGTCAAATCATAATTTTGGGCTTTGCCACATCTGAAGTTGGGCCTTCAAAGTGATTGATATGGATCTTGTTTGTGCTTGCCACGTGTACAAGGACCATGCACTGGTAGATGCTCGCATGTGTCTGAACATTGTAGTTTACTTCAGTTTATTTCCTGATCCATGATCCACCCCCTGAAAAAAAATATGGTAATGACACATTTTTCTTCCCCAGATACTTGGGAGATTGGCATCTCAGATTTCTACCATCATTCAAGGCAAGGATAAACCAACTTACACACCCTATCGTGAAGATGGAGATATGTGCATTGTGCTTAATGCAAAAGATATCTGCGTGACAGGGAGGAAACTTACTGCTAAGTTTTACCGCTGGCATACTGGGCAAGTGATGACACTTAGGATTATTGTCTCTTGTCTGTTAAAAACCTTCACCCATGATTTGTTGTCACTATTCTTTTTCCTTGACATTGAATTGTGTTTATCTTATAGGTATGTTGGCCACCTAAAGGAAAGGAGTTTGAAGGACCAGATGGCAAAGGACCCAACAGAAGTCATCCGGAAAGCTGTTCTACGCATGCTTCCACGCAACAAACTGCGTGATGTAAGTTGTAACTTGTATTTCGTATTTCTTGTTTGGACCCATACTTATGGAATCGATCATACACTCATAGCACCAAAATCAGTCTTTAAAGAGGTTTCATGAACAAACGGCCACTGAATTTGGTGGTGAGATTTTGAGTCATCTGTTTTTTAGTTTCAGTTTGTTTTGGATGTGTGTCAGTGTTGTGGGCCACTTCTTTCTGTTTGGGCATTGCCCATCGTGCATTTGCATATTCTTGTATATCGCTGCAACTTTTTAAAACTTATTTTAAATATTAACGATCTCCCTTCCTTTGACACACATACAGAAAGAGTACGTTTTGATGCTCATTAAGCTTGAGACTCTGGTTGATCATTTAAGAACTCTGAAAAATTGCACTAAACCCTCTTTTTCAATTCTGCCTGTAAATTTGACTTCATTATATTTCGTTTATAGTTTATTTATTTTGATCTTTTTCTGAGGTTCCAATAGTTCTTTGAGCGAAAACATTGATATTTCAGATCTGAGGTACTACTCTTTTTTTTTTTCTTTTTTGGGGGGATGGCAGGACCGAGATCGAAAACTGAGAATCTTTACAGGCAGCGAGCATCCCTTTGGTGATCGGCCGCTAGAGCCATATGTGATGCCTCCACGTCAAGTACGAGAGATGCGGCCACGTGCAAGACGTGCGCTAATTCGTGCTCAGAAGAAGGCAGAACAAGGTCCTACTGCAAACAGGAAAAAGAAAAGAGAAGAAACTTGTGACACAAACGCATTGGAAATGTGAGGAAAATCAATCGAAGTTAATCGCTTTGATGCCTAATGCTTGTGCGACATTCCTAAAGCTTATTTTTTTGCTCTGCAAGTGTCATCAAATGATGGGTAATGGGTTTACTATTCACCATCTGTAATGAGTTCTTGTTAATTACAAGCAGGAATGCAGGACATATGCCTGGGCATGGTTTCTTTCCCCCCTTGTCTGAAGGCCTGAAATGGTCCTGATTTCTGAAGACAAATGAGGAAACTCAATGATTCAGTCTAGTTTGTTTTGTACTTGGGAGTATGGTCAAAGGTCATTACCCAGTGGATCCCGCCGAAGCAGGGTCTTGGGAGGGTCCAGACTGATAACTTTTGGTAATTTTTCACAAAGTAGCTGCTCGTAGGTCGCATACATTGTTAAATAATCCTATAATGGTTTCATTACCTGCCCATTGTGCACTGTCTGTTGATCTAACTTTGGTGGGGATGCTTGCAAACCAAACTGCCTAATATTAATGTCCCTTGTGGGAGTGCTACAGTATTAATGTTGCCTAATATTAATGTCCCTTGTGGGAGTGCTACAGTATTAATGTTGCCTAATATTAATGTCCCTTGTGGGAGTGGTACAGTATTAATGTTTCAAGTAGGAGCTTGCGAATAGATAAGTTAGAAAAACAGCTATGGTCCAGACTTGGTTGAGGGAAAGCCAGATTTGGAGAAGGATAACATGGTCTTGAGCTCTTACGCCATATTTGGATTGCCTTTCACTCATTTTATCTGTAAATTCGAGTACCCTTGAATCTGTTTACCTTTCATAGGTTATATGGTGAAAGAACAAAGCAACTCTCATTTCCAGTTAAACTTACTGTATGCTAGTTATACCTCTGCCTTTACATGCAGGGCCTGTAATCAGGGATTTTGCATTGGAAGCTTCTAACTATCCCATTGGGGTGGCCCTAAGCTAAAATTGATCCATTAATCGATCAGTAAAACGACGTAACGAAGGTCGTTGTCTGCGGGTCATCCTCAGGTGGCTGCATTATCTTATCCATGTCATTCAGACCTTTTGATCTGTAAATGAGTATCACACAAGCAGGAGATTTAGGGCTCAAGGAAATCTACCCACTTGAGATGGACCTCCTGGCTTTATGAGGCAAAGCGCATGCAGGTCCATTGTACAAGTTGGGCTGGACTATCATAAACCTGCATGGCTCGAGATCAAAAGTGAAATTTAGATTGGTTGGGTTTTAGACCAATTTCTTCCACATGAAATTTGGGTTCAGTTAGGTTTGGAGCTTTGAGGTTGGACACCAAATTTTTTACCAACCACTCATGTATAGAACATTTACTTTTACTTTTACTTTTCAATATATATATATATATATATATATTTATACTTTTGTCTTTTTACAAAATTCATGCATGAGTTCGAATCTCCAATGTAGTAGAAAGAAAGAAGAAAGAGAGAGAAATAAAAAAACCCTTGTAAGTCCTATTTGCATAGAATATATCGGAATTGAAAAATAGGAATTCATAGTCAAATGAGGTGCACTGAAGTATATTATCAAAGAGGTGATGATGATGGTAAATGATATGAGGTAGTGAGGTAGAACTTGACTTTCGTAGAATTTGAATTACTAAGATAATGGTTGGCTCTTCATTTGAATTACTAGGGTAATGACTTGGTATTTATTCCTTGTCTTCATGTTATTCAATTTCCATTAAAGGAAGGTTATATATCATGGACATTTTTTAGATTTCGCCTTTTATTCTTTATTTTCTCGACTCACGTAAAAACTCTTAGAATTCCTAGGAATTTAATTACATGAAACAAATGGGCGCTAATTAACCGTAAGCATAAACCAAAGTACCCTATGAACAGCACCACAGACTTAACACAAGGAATTTCCTCACCCCCACCCATCAACCCATGGAACTACAGTTTTTCGGTCTCCAGATCTAATCCACTCCGTCCATACCCCTCCACATTCCACAATCCAACCATCAAGTGGATAGTGCAGGGTTAAGTCTCTCACAGATTATTCATGGCAAGGCCCACCTATTAAGCAGTTTAAATCACATTCAGGAATGGCCCATCAGACCAGGGTGTTATTCTGGTGCTCTTGCTTACTCATTTCTGTTGTTTTGGTGGGGGGCCTTTAAAGTCTTCTGATGTGAAAATTTAATGATCTGAAGGAGGCAGACAAAGAAGAAGAATCTATTCAAACATTTGGAAGGTCAAAAAGAAGGGAGAGAAGAGTCATGAAGTACTAAAAGTTCTCAACAGGAACCCCAAAAACAGAACCAATGCCACGCTCAAGAACTAAAAGAAGGGGATAAAGAATGATAACCATCAAAAGAAAACAAATGAAAGAAAGGATATAATATTAGACATGGGCCACATTGCACCGTGGTTATGTTCCATCAAACCAAAAGCATGAAACTTGGATTGATTGCACAATCTTAGCCAACCACTTTCTCTGTTTGAACCAATTGATTATGGACACTTGACCATGAAACTATGAGTTGGACGGCCCGGATTGATGAGACATGCAACTATTAAGAAATTGTTGGATGGCCTAATCAACCTTTATGAATTAGAGTAGTGCTTTGACTGCCCTTTTTCTCTTCATAAAGGTACCATACATCTATAGAAAAACGCATTGGGATCCTCATTTCATATACTATTCTTCTTTCCTTGCTTCATACACTAATACAATTATAGAAATGCATCACCAACATGACCCAAGCTCTCATGGGTTTCAAAAGCAGCTTGGGTTTATGGGTCTTTCTCTTCTTCTTCCTCATTTCCTCTTTCCCTGCTCTTTCACTGTCACAAAAAACCAATGGAAATGACCCACAACAAGTGAACACAAGGTCATACTCCTTGAATGAAGAGCTCAAGAAGAAGAGCATCAAGACCATGGATTCAAGGCCTTTCACAGCCATGCTACCAAGGGGTTTTGTCCCTCCTTCTGGCTCCTCTTCATGTCACAATGATATCCCCAACTCCATGGACTTTTACTGTGATGAATCCACTACCAATCCTTAACTCTATTTCTTCCTTCCTACCTTTTTTTTTTTTTTTTTTGGAGATATAGTTATTTTCCCTTTTACTTTAGTGGGGAAGTGGGCTTTCTTTATCTTTTATTTTTGTATTGAATTGGTTTGGTGATAAAGGTATGTGGTGAGGATTTCCTTCTTTGTTTGTGATTGTGTTTGTAAAGGTCATTTGTTGTTCATGTAACTATTGATAATAAGATTAGATGCCATGGTTTTTGTGAAAATGAATAGAGATATACTTCTAACATTTTTTTTTTTTTGAAATAAGATATACTTCTAACATTTTATTCTTTGTTTCTTTGTTTTACCCCTCTATCACATACCCACATTACCAACTTGTGCTAGTTCCCTATTAGAGTGATTGTATATTGATTATCACAGTGATACGTTCATAAAACAATCACAATATGAGATTAAGCTGTTTTAGTTTGTTTGTTTTTCACAGTTTCTTTCTTTTTTCCCCCTCTTCTTGTTATGAGTGTTGCCAGTCACACGCATGGTTTCGGCTGATATCGAGCCTATCATCCCATAGATCCAGGTTTTAGCCATGAGTGACCATACCAATTTTTATGGGTCTAGTTTGAAGCCGAAAATGAATCAGAACTATGCTCTCACCACTTTAGTTTACATGGGTCTGTTTTGTCATTTAGTTTACATATAAAAACAACTTGAAAGCAATAAAAAATGATCATTTGTAGGTTTTCAAATTTTCTTTATGATTTTCATATATGGTAAAGAGAGGAATCTCCTTGCCCCTCACATAGGAAATTGAAACTCTCCCTATCGAGAAAAATCAGCTTATATTTTTTCTTTTATGCGAGGAAAATGTGTGGCACCAAACAAGAGAAGAATGGGCTGCACAAAAAATTAGAATAATTTTCCTCTCTATCATGAATTCCTCTCATTATACAAATTCAACTCAAGTGAATGAACGATTTCGCCATTTTTCGGATTAAGTCATCTATCTACTGTGGCCAATATTTTCATGGCATATGACAGGCTAGCATATCTAATGAAGCCATTGCTGAGATCCTGTAAAACTATATTGTTACAGTGTTTTTACGAGGAGTCCGGAATCTCCTGTTTTGTTGAACAAGGAGATACTGTTTTATGCTATCAACATTTGTACAGCTGGCAAATGTTGATCGAATGAAATTGTATTTTTCTGTTTCAACAAAACAAGGATTCTGAACTCTTTTACGAGATGTATGTCTGCTATTACTAACCCAAAACTCTCCTTTCTTTCCTGTTGCTATTATTGTTGAATTAATGCATTATTCATGCATTATGTTTAAGTCTTCTCTATCCTTGTGTAAACATTGCACATGGTCAAAGGAATTTATGTGTCTCTTAAGTTAGTGTGAAGTGTCTTTTGGATTAGTGTGTGAAGTTACTTGTGTTCTTGGAATATGTAGTGGCACATATATTTATTTTTATTGTTGATGTATTTGAAATCCTTTATCAGGATGTAGCGATGTAATTTGAAACCATGAAGCTGAATAGAAACACTTTTTATTTCTCTTGCATTTTTCTAGCCTTCAAATTGTGTAGTCATTGTAAAAAGGCTAGTATAGCCTACAATTATGTTTTACTGTGGATTTGAGTATGAGGAAATGATGTGGATTTGCATCTTTTGGGCATCTGGGTGTTTATAGTTTTGTGGTTTGGAGTGATTTCTTGTAACATACTCCATTAAAATTTACAAGCTGAAACACACTCTCTCTCTCTCAATGTTTTCTTCTTCTTCTTCTTCTATTTTTTAATTATTTCTGTCCTATACTCAAGAATGAATTTATAAGTAGGGTCTTTTTTGTTTTTATTTATATCTGTCTGTTGTATACTTGTATATGACTTTGCCTAAGTTCTCTTTTCAATGTAGTAAGATAACCCTTGAAACAAAAGTAACCATAGAGAAAAAGCAAGTCACTTGGCTTTTGCCCCTGGCTCTGTAGGCATGGACGGAAAGAGAAGAGAAAAGTTTAATATGTGGTTGTCATCTAATTTGTTGCCTGCCTTATGGAAGACTCTTGTTGTGAAAAAGTCCAACATGCATCATTAGGATTTTGATATACTTGGATAAGTTCATTCCGGCCATGATCATTATTATAAGAGTTCTCTCTCTCTCTCTCAATACTGATTTGTTTAGTTCCCTCTGAATAAAGTTAGCGCATGAAAAGTTAAGGAGTTCCTGATGACGCACACGAACAAATTGAAAGAAGTGGTTTCTATCAATTGCCTAATCTCAAAAAGAAAAATTGGGTGACGCATTACTGGACAGCCCCATTTGGATCTTTGATTGGAACTTTGGTAATCTTGTATTCAGCTTACTTGTAAATCAAATAACTCTTGGACCGTTTATTTGGGTAGACATAGGAATTGAATATATAAATTCATGCATTCATGCCCTCAGTGGTTTTTTTGTTACCCCCTGGGACTTGAGAGAGAGAGAGAGAGAGAGAGAGAGAGAGATTGCTGACAAGACAACGTACTCATGTGGGATAGGAGCACGAACACGTCAGAAGAAATCCCACACAAGTGGGAAGAGGCGGGTATCTAAGGTTCGAACTGTTGCTCCTTACTATTCGGATAAGTGGTTAAAAATGAAGATTCAAGGTGAATATACGAAAATAAGAATCAAATATGCATGTCAATTGAGCTCGTTGAAGTGGGTACCCGGCCTGTCTGAAGAACCTGTCCCAAGCCCAAAAGTATAGGGCTTTTTAAAAAACTTGAGCTTGGCGGGCTGGGTTGGACAATGGTTTTTAAGCCTGGCCAAAATGGGCTGAGAATGGACCGTCTAGGCCCTGCCCGGCCTGGCATGACCTTGACATGGATTCTCATTTTCTATATGAAACAAATAAAGATGCATTTGATTGAAAATAAGAATTTAATGAACCTCAAAAGATAAACATACATGTGACTCATGTAGTCTTAAATTCAATTTTCATGAAGCGAACAACACATATTAAGGTTGGATTGCCAATTGTCATTTTCTTATATAAAACTTCATGTAAGGATCGAAAAGTCTCTCTTAACTCTACGCCGAGTACTTAATACCTTTATATATACAAAGGCCATGATTTAATGATATCACGGCTTTCTCATTGTAATAATAATATTGTGCAACTCTTTGCATCAATAAGAGGGGGAATGCGGAATTAATCGATTCATGAAAGACTATGCTCATGGAAAGGCTCATTCTCTCTCTCTTTTTTTTTTTTTTAGGGTATTGAAAAGAAACTACTAATAAGACAGTTGTAGAAGAAAAAACGAAATTAGATTTTTTTTTATGACAAGTTTGCATAAGAAGATGACATAGTAGATATATTACAATGGTGAAAATTGGATTCAGCTAAGTATCCTATTTTATCTCATATGGCTCGCGATATTTTTGCTATTCTTGCGTCCACAATCGCTTCAGAGTCGGCATTTATTACTGGAAGGAGGGTACTTGACCCATATACGACTTTTTTGAAACTGGATATGGTAGAAGCATTAGTTTGTGCCCAGAATTAGTTCAGTCAGGACCCAACTAGTGATGATGATTCAGATTTCAGACAATGATGAGAATGCACTAAATGATCTTTTAGACATATTAAAAGAAAAATCATTTTTATTGATTTTGGTTGAGTTCTTTTAGACATTACTTGACCCACATAGGATACTTATTTGATTTATGTTTATTGTTTTTATTTTCTACTCTATCACCAACAGAAATAAATGAATAAATAAATAAATAAATAACTCCGCCAATTGCTTATTGCATTGTATTGTTGGTCCCAAGTCTGGAAATAGGAGGAGGGGTTTAAAGTCCGGTTCACGCTAGGTGTTTGGTGGCAGTATAAGAATAATTAGAGAATATTTAGCTTATATTCGAAATTGCACTAAGCTTTGTCCTGCCTGGGCCCGCACGAGACGAGATTTGTCGTAGGCCCATTCAATTTAGGGCTGGTATTGGGCACCTCCCGACAGGCACACCCAATATTCGGGACAATAATAGATAGCCCAAGCACAGGCCTAGCCCGACCCATTGATGGGCCTACAATCAAATGACCTCTTCTTTAATGGAAGTGACTCAAGGGAAGATGTGGAATCAATCCCAAGCCATCATCCTAGAAATTAAAAACCGTGAAAACCAAAGTCCCATCTACATTGCTAAACTTGTATCTTTCACCTCTTACCTCATACTATTCACATTTCGCTTTAAAAATCCTTCGATGGACCTCTTTAAAAATACTTTCATGGAGCCCATCTGGCCATAATAGGAACTCATGGTAGAATGGGCTCCATGGAAGGATTACTAAAGAGATGAAGAATAAAGGATATGAGGGGAAGGGGTGAGGGAAATAAGATACCAATCTAGATGAGACTTTAACTTTTCTGGTATTTAAATTACTAGGGTGAGTGCTGAGTGTCTATTTCCCATCCATTGACTCAATTCCCACCAGAGAGGAGGTTATTGAATGGTCATTTTTGATTACTCACCTTTAATTTTTCATTTCAAAACCGCTTATACAATATGTTGATTGCAAGAAACAAACATGCCCTTGACTCTGTTTACATGTAATTTGGTTATGACAAATAATAAAATAGATATCACATATAAGGAATTCTGGTTATCCGAACATATAAATATACATATGAGCTTTATCATCTACACATGATTTATGCAGATTAAGGGGAAGAAAGAGAAGAAGAATGGGATTTCGTTTGAAAGAGTAATTAGATACTGGGTTATATACTGAATGGTACACTAAAAGGTGGGATTACTCATTCATTGGGTTAATTAGAATTAAAGGTTCATGCACTCGAGCGGAGTTAATGGTTGAGAACCAAGGAACAATAGGAACTCGGGCACGTTTGTGTTACCCATTTCCACAGGTATTATTTCTCTACGAAAAATTGTTTTTTCATATGTTTGGTGTGGTAATTTTTTGCGGAAATACTTTTCCATCATGCCAACATTTTCCTTGAATAGCTTTGGAAATATAGTTCTTACGGGTGTATGAGAAGTCCATTTCCATGGACAACTTCTCCCCTCTTTATTACTTCATTGCCTCACTCCCCTCTTTAATACTAATTTTCAATAAGGAATCTGCAACCGCACCAAACAATATTAGCAACATTAGAACCAATTCATAGAGGTAAATTTTTTTTACACCAAACATGAATTTCCAACTTCCGCAGAGAATATTTTTCGAGGTATTTAAAAACCATATACTTTGCTGATGTGACAATTTCATTTTTCTATAAAAATTGTCTATACACAAACATGTCCTAAGTTTATTCTTTCCAAAAGCAACCAATGCAAGCCAACCCATCTAGTGAGACTCATGCAAAAAACATATTTTAGGTCTTGGTGTGAAGGCCTAATAAATAATTGTGTGGGGGTGTTCAGAAAATAAATAAAGATAAATAATTGTGTGGCGGGGACAAAGAAAAAGAAGGGAAAGATGATATGTCTCTGAATGGATTAGGTTTCTACACAAATTAACTAAATAGCATTATTGTTATCATATATACATGATTGAGATTAGATAGTGGAAATATTAGGGCCCCTTTTAAAGGATATTACACAAGCATTTTCATCATTCAAAATCATCCTCAACTCCCCTCTTCAAGATCTGATCAATGATCCAAAGCTAAGGCCCAAAAAGGTGATGTACCCAAGGCTGACAATGGGCCGGGCTAGCCAGTTGACAGTTGGTGCTCTAAGTGTGGCATCCTTTACCAGGCTTGGACAGGTATTGAGGCTCATGGTCCAGGACTGGGTCTAAAGGATTTTGCTATATGGAGTAGTCAAATTCACATGTTCTCACATACACTTTGATGTCACTAAACAACTGAGCTACAGACTTACATCCGGGTATGAAAGGTCCCATGAATTTTACATTTTGCAAATGAGCTGCGCTCGGGCATAACTTTTAAGCCGGGTCAGATGAAGGCCTGAATGTTAGGCTCACTAACTGAACAAGCAGGCTTGGGAAAGATTTGGCCCAAACCACCATCTTGTGATGATGTGGTTACAAAACAAATTTGACATGGAATCAACTGAACAACTGGATCGGTCACCCAAAACCCTACCCATTAAGCCCGACCCATTCCCATCTTACTCCTCTCTCTCTCCATTCCCTTGCTCTAGGTTTGATGAGCAATGCAGGCAAAGCAGCAACTTTCAGAGCAAGAGAAACATCTTCTGTAGCAGAAACCAAGAGAAAGGAGAGATCTTTAACCAAAAAGAGAATGGAGAAACAGTAAAGATGCGTTTTTTATTTCAGGTAAAACTCCGCTTCTTCTTCTTCTCATTGATCAGGTGACAAAAACCAAACCCCAACATCAGAAATCCACTCCAGATGCAAAAAGCAATGTCTTTTGCAGCCCTCAAACGCCTTCCCTTCCTCCCCAATTCCCATCTTCTCAGACCCATCACCACTCTCTTCTCTCCCTCTCCCTCTCCCTCTCCCTCTTCCAAAACCCCAGGACCACAAAAACAGCAAAATCAACAAGACCCATATGCTTTAATGAAAGAAGACCCCATTTCAATATGCTCAAATATCTGGGTCAAAGCCTTCTCAAACCCCAATTCATCCCAACAACCCTTCTCCAATCTAACAGGCTTCCTTAAGAAATTTGACCTCTGGGTCTTAGCCTACCAGCGCTCCTGTGCCCACTACACAGGCTCTTTCCCTCCTCGCAACGCCATACACTACTCTGCCCTCAACAGCCTCCTCTCCCTCCAAAACGCCGTCTTGAATGGCATTTTCATGTGGGGCGTGAAGACCCATCTCTTCATTCGATCCCCAAATGACCGACCCATGACTCGTTTGATCTCCAAGCGCAAGCTCAAGGCCTTGCTCGAATCCAACGAGCCCTCCTTCCAAGACCGTGTCGTTCAGGAGGTCCTCCTCCTGATCCTTGAACCCATTTTTGAGTCCCGGTTCTCGCCCAAGTCGCATGCTTTCCGGCCTGGGCGGAACCCACATACCGTTATTCGAACAATTCGAAGCAATTTTGCTGGGTACCTGTGGTTCTTGAAGGGGGACTTGAGTGGGATTTTCGAAGACATTGATTCCGACATGTTGATGGGTTGTGTGGAGAAGGGTGTGAGTGATAAGAAGGTTCTGGGTATGATCAAATCAGCAATTCGGACACCGGTTAAATCTCTGTCACCAGAGGAAAATGAATTTGATGATGATAAGTTCAAGAGAAGGAAGAAGAAGAGAAAGAAGAAGAAAGGCAGTAAGAAGAAAGTACTCAATGAAAATGAACCAAAACCTGACCCATATTGGTTGAGAACTTTCTTTAATTTTGCACCGGAAGAAGCAGCAAAGGTCCCTTGCTATGGTCATTGTGGAATTCTCAGTCCTTTGCTTGCCAATGTGTGTCTCAGTGAATTGGATGCTATGATGGAAGATAAGATTGTCAAGTTCTTTTGCCCTTCTAGGCTTGATTCGATATGGAGAGAGTCGATCACTGATGGTTGTCATAATCCTTCTTGGCCAGAGTTTGTTCCATCGAGTGGGCGAGAGAAGACGAGGAAAATGGATTACATTCGTTTTGGGGCTCATATTTTGATTGGAATTCGTGGGCCTAGAGAGGATGCTGTGGAAGTCAGGAAAGATTTGATTGAATTTTGTGAAAGCAGATATGGGTTAAGGTTGGATAATTCAAAGATAGAGATCGAACATATTTCCAGGGGAATTCAGTTCTTGGATCATATAATCTGTAGACGGGTGATTCATCCTACATTGCGTTATACAGCGACAGGAGGGAAGATTGTGAGTGAGAGAGGAGTTGGGACATTGCTTTCGGTTACTGCAAGTTTGCAACAGTGCATTCGCCTATTCAGGAGGCTTGATTTTGTTAAAGGTGATAGAGACCCTGAGCCATTGCCTTGCACTCCAATGCTCTATGCTGGCCAGGCTCACACCAATGCTCAGATGAACAAGTTTCTTGAGACAATGGCTGATTGGTATAGATATGCAGATAACCGCAAGAAAGTGGTCGGGTTTTGTGCGTATGTGATAAGAAGCTCTCTGGCTAAGCTCTATGCTGCAAGGTATAGACTTAAGTCTCGTGCAAAGGTGTACAAAATTGCTTCACGGGACCTCAGCCATCCATTAAGGGAGAGTACTAGGAACAACGCACCAGAGTATTCAGATCTTTTGAGGATGGGACTTGTTGAGGCCATTGATGGGATTCAGTTCTCTCACATGTCATTGATTCCATCTTGTGATTACACCCCATTTGCACGGAACTGGGTACCAGATCATGAACGTGTGCTGCGTGAATATATTAAACTACAGGACCCAAAATTCTTCTGTGAGTTAAATAAGTCAATAAAACGGCAGGGCTTGAATCTGCCTCAGGATGATTTATCAAAGATTCTATGGGATTGTAAGGTTCATGGCATTCGGGGCTATTGGTCCCATAACAATATCAAGCAACTCAAAAGCTTTGATAAATGCGACAGTGACGATAGAAATTCTGTTACTGGATGATTGGATTGGGGCTTTACTCTAATGTACACTCCTTGTGCTATATTGATGCAGCAACATTGGAAAAACATGGCTCTTGGACAAGAAGTTCTATTATTGGATGAATGGGTCTAAATGCTTCTGCAATTTTCATTCCTTGTGCCACAAGTGGATCAGTGGTAGGGTTGAAAGTTTGAAAGGCACCCTTTATATTCTGCTGTTAAGTTGAGAAATCAAGGACTGGTGACTGGTGAGAAATTTTTTTTTTTTTTAATGGTAACAGGGGAGAAATTATCAGTGCATAGATGGCAGGGTTGAAGATCTGAATGGCGTGTCTTGTTCTGCTCTTGGGCTGAGACCTCTAAGAATTGGAGGAAATAATCTTTGCATGGGCGGTAGGATTGAAAATTTGAAGTGCCCAACCTGCTCTTCCCATGTTGAGGCATCTACTATTTGCGGATGAGGTGAGGACTTCTTAATTATACTATACATCAGAGGGGTGAGATTTGGTGTTTCATAGGAAAAGAATGTCAATAGGCCAAGGAAGCTTTTTATTTTAATAACTAATGCAAATATTAGTTCCCTTTTGCTAATGCATTAAGGTGAATGACAATACTGTAGAGGTAGTCAAGGGAGATGTTCCTCCATGTATATTTTCTCCTTCCAAAGACCAAGCAGTGTCTTCCCAAAATAATATTCTGTTTATTCACAGTGTTTGCGTTGCACAATTGTCAGCTATTTGTCTATATATTTCACACAGGAAAGGCAAAACAGTAGGCAAATTAATGGAATATACTTGCCCAAACTAAAATAAATATAAATTATCATAATGCATGTCCTCCTGAAGGGTATTATTTGTGTCACAGTAACACCATTACAGATTATTTTGGTTTCAGCTATTCAACATATTTCTGTCTATTGTCTTATTCTTATTGCCATACAAATATCTTATTGGCTAGAGAGGGTGATGGGTAAAGGGATTCTTGATATCGAATTCTCATGCTTCCAGATCTACAGTGGATCTTAGCGAAATTGAGGCATCGGCTGATTATGCTTTGGATGCATCCAAGTTCCTTCCATTAGCACCAATGGCGGACCCAATATTTTCGTTTGGGTGGTGCAGTATATGGTCAAGTGAAGACGTTAAATAATAAAATCGAATTGTTTAAGATATTATTTAAGGGGTTCCTCAAATGGTCGCACCTGCGTGTTAACACTTGGGTCCGCCCCTGATTAGCACCACAGATAAGGTTGTGCCACACTGCCAATGCTTTTCCTTCATTGATGCTCATGCCCATCAGTGACATGCTATATTGCATGAATTCTTTGAAATGATCAACATAATGGTGTTGGGTATGAAACTGAGTTATATATTCACAGATTCTTATATTACTAATTTTAACTCTGTAGAACATGGGTTCTCCCCCCCCCCCCCCCCAAAAAAAAAAAAAAAAAAAAACCAATGTAGAACATGGAGTAATTTCTCTTACTAAAAATCACACTAAAATATTGAAATATTTTTCGAAGATTTTATACATTATTTTTATTTAAAAACAAAGATTTCTTTAGATTTATTGAAATATTATGCTGAATCTGTGAATATCATATATTTTGCTTTCTTCCAATATGAAAATATCTTTATTAACTGATAAAGATATATCAAGACATAAAAATAGTGTCCACCCAGAGGAACATGCGTCATTTTGGCCACCATATTGTTTTATTTTTATTAAAGTATTGCTTTTCTCTTTTTGGAAATTGATGATACCTGAACTTACATATATTCGATAACAAATCTAATTGGGAAGATTCCTAAAATGTTCGTTCAACGTAGTAGGGTCATTAACCAGCAGTATCCCCTCAAACTCCCAATCAAGGGGAGAAGACTTCTAAAAGAGAGATTCTGGAATCTCCAGCATCCAGATTCTGTTCTAGGAAATTGTATAACTATCATTCAAATTGAGGTTAGAATAGAAAATCTTCATTTTCTTCCACTAGGAGGTTCTGATTTCTGAGTACTGTAGGTTGCTATGAAACTCATATTCCAACCATTAGGTGCTCCATTGAAGGAGTGTGTTGGTTTCCTTTTATTTTTTTCTTAGTGTGTTGGTTTCCTTCTAATTTTTTCTATAAATAATTCTGAGACATTATTCTTAGTGGCGTCATAGGGACAAAGTAATGAACCCTTCTTAGTTTCTTGTGAGCATCTTTTTTCAGTTTGTTTCCTAGGCTCTGGTAGTGGTAGAATTCAAATGATGTCAATTTAAATAGAGATGTGGACCCATTTTATGGAGTCATGGGCCAATTGGATGGACATTGAAGTCCATGTTCACACACTTTGCAAAGCATGCGTACTCCACTTAAGATGAACATTATCCATTTATGTTGTAGAGGACCAAAGCTGCTTTTAGATTATAAATGTGGGATGGACTTGAAGAAGACTTTGACTTTCTTTCTTTCTTTTTCCTTCATTTATTTTGTTTTAGTGGGTTTTTTTTTTTTTTGGTTCCGTACTGTGGCGCCTGTAGATAGTGAGAAAGGTGAAATGAGAGGAAAAGCTTGTTCTGTGGAGGTTCTTGTCATCTTTATGTGTTTTCTTCATGCATTTGTCATCTTTGTTGTTCTTGTATGCATTCATTTGGAGCTCATTTTGCTAACTATTTTCATTTCCATTCTCTTCTCTTGCAGTGTGTACTTTAATGATTTGTGAATCTGAGAGGAAACAACAGAGAAGAACCCTCACCAAATAATCGAGTGTTGAAATATCATGACCATCCATTCCCTGGTCTGTTATGCAATCCCATTTGCCTTTTTCATGCCTTCCCAGACTGTTGGCTGCTTCAGGATACCCACCTCTGAGTATGTTTTTTTTATAAGTTGGCCCCACTGGACTCCTGTTTCCTCCTTGTCTTCCTCCTTTTTGTTCCTTTTCCCCTTATCTTCCTTGTCACTTAATCATCATCATCTCCCATGATTCCTGCAGAGGTAAGTGAGATCCCTTCATGCTGCTTGTCATGACCAAGCCACAACCCACACACCACCACCCCCCCCCCCCACCCCCCGCCACTAATCATTTGGTTAATTATCTGCTTGTAACCCATTTACTCTCTATGAATGTGCAATATTTTACATCCCCATCTTATTGTCACCAACTAGATTGTATTGTCATTGAATCAAGATCATCTAAGGATTTTCCCCACGGCGACCATGAGTAGACTAATCACGGTCCGCTATGTCACCGTGGGCAGCCCCTGCCTTCACATCGGGCAGCCTACCCATAGTGACGTGGACGTGGCGGACCGTGATTGGTCTACTCACGGTCACCATGGGGAAATGCGATCCGGACTCATTGTCATCGGGTCACCTATTTTGAAGTCTATGCAAAATATGACGCTATAGCTTCAATCTTATTGATTCTTAACAAATTAGTATCCGCAGATTGTATCTTTTTAGCAGGTTTTCTGGGCTTCTGTTTTAATTGCTTCTCTTGTATTCGCGTGAGGCAGAGTATATATTATCTTGTGGGGAGCCCTGTGTCATTTCATCATCAAAGCCATGAAGCAAAGTACTATTCAGGGGGAAAAAAGTATATAGATCTGGTGGCTGTATTTTTCGGGGGCTTCAACTCGAAGCTGGTTCTTAATGAAGTCATATTTGCGTTCTAAAAGGATAAAGAAAAAAAAAATCTTATTGTCACTGACCAGGTTATTTTGTGGGACAACTTCCACTAAGAATCTTTTCAGACTGAAACTGAAACTGTCAACAGTCACTGGCACTTGGGTTGTTTATATGTACCTTTTTTTTTTGGTTCTCTCTCTCTCTCTCTCTCTATATATATATATATATATATATATATGTGGATTTCAACTATAAGATCAATAGCAGCAACAGTACAATTCCATCTTGCCATAGGTCTATATGTCGCTGCAAGAGAATCCCTGTTGTTCAGTTAGTTAGTTATTGTTAGAGATCAAATGTGCTTTATAATCAATTTTTTATCCTTTCCATATGCATGTAAGAGAGATTGTAAAATCAAAGGCTTTCAGTTGTGATCAGTAATTTGGGGCATGTTTGGTTAGGGCTTCTTTGTGCAATGCTGTGACCATGTTCCTCCGCAGAAATCCATTACCATGCAGGTGCTAAAAAGCGGTTTTGACCTCCATAGAAACGAATTTTCAATGGAATTGAGGATTACTGTCAAAATCTTCCTCAGTTTTCTGGCTAATTTAAGTGTGAGTCATACTAGATTTCATGATTTTGTTTTAATGTTAAAAAAAAAAAATCTCATGACTTTGTTTTCCTATATTCTCTCTCTCTCTTTTTTTTATTTTTTTAAATCCTGCCATCATTTACACACACAAATGAAAAATCTTATTTAAAGACTTGGGAAATATTTTGAAGCCCTTAGAAGAATACCTCTCTTGATCAGATGGTTTCATACATGTATTGTTATGGGGAGACCTTTTGAACACCTGACAAGCCCATGGTGGTTGTGTTTTTAGCTCAGCCACACATCCATTCTTGAAAAATAGCTGGTATATATGTAAAAGGAGTGATTACATAAAGTTAATCTTGTTAATGAGGTCCAATGACTCAAGTTTTACAAGCACTCGGGGACCATCTCGTGAGATGTGAGATCCATATTATGTAAATGTTGCCTCCCTTGTGTTGATGCACATCCAATCCATCCATTCATTTCATCATGAATGGTTTGATGGACTCTTATTGCACTCCATTATAGGAAGATATTGAATTGTGATTGTGGAATGCAACACGGAAAATTCAATGATGGATGAACCAACTGTACATCATGTGGAAGGTTTGGATTCTTGACAGGCAAGCCCTAGATGGCAAAATGTGATTTATTGGATACAACTATCTATCATTAGTTTTTAGCATGCCTTTCTCAATCCCTTGGCGAAAGCAAAAACTTGATGAACTAATGTAACAGTTGGCAAAATAACCATGTAAACAATATAGATCTTTGAAAATATGCCGCATATGCATGATTTTAATCTAATTTAGAGCTTGTTTGGCAAACCTAATCGGATCTATTTCAAATTGCCTTGCTTGAAAGAGATGTTTTAGAATTAGTCTCGCTTGGCAACACAAAAATTGATTGAAATAGACTTTTTTAAATTAGTGGTTGAAGGTTTTTTGCAAATCTCTCGAGATCCACGAGGTATCAAGCTCTGAAATTTGACTTTATTGCGGTGTCCAACCTTCCAAAAAGATTTAACGATTTGGATGTTGCATTTGGGCCCTACAAAATTTAGAAAATAATATCGAATGGTTCACATTTCTTTGCAAATACCACAAGATAGGTGATCATCCAACGGTTGAATTTTGGACCCACAACAATGTTTGACTTTCTAAATAGTTTCAACAATTTGGATCGTAATTTACTATATCAGAAGAAAAAAATGGGAGAAATATTGGATTGCCTATGGACCAATCCAGAGCCCATCAGTGCTCACAAATTTCTCGAGATCCACATGGAGTCAAGCTTTGAAACTGTACATCATAGCCATGTTCAACCTTCAAAATATATTTAGTGGTTTGAATCTTGTGTTTGGGGCCCAAAAAAATAAAAAACTTAGATCAAAGTGCATAAAGATTTCTTTTTTGTTGCAAATATCTCAAAATGTAAAAACAATTCCAATGGTTGAAGTGTGTAAAAGATGATCCAACGGCGATAGCCGTGTTTACCTTCTAAACTTAACAGTTCCAATGATTTGGATCGTGATTTATGTTCAAAAGATCTTTAAAAAAAAAAAAAAATTGAACTGCCACAAAAAAAAACGCAGCCCAATTCACTGTTCACCCTCTACTTTTCAACTTTCCGAGAAGTGGGTAGAGGATAGATCTTGTGTATGAAATTTTCGTATTTTCTAAACCTCAACCTGCTTTAGACATTTCGAAAAGTAGAGATTAAAAATGGAGATCCAAATAGGATCGAGCTTAAATTTATCATTAAGATTTATTGTGTTCATGTTGACCATTTTTATGCATGGTTAAGGGCAAAAAACTCAAGCCTGGTTAAATCATCTCAACCCTTGATTTTAAGGACCTCAAATTATAATCATTTGTCAAAACTCAATCTAACAATGAGCAATGAGAATAGTTCTGACGAGTATCAGAATACATAAAAATATTCTATTGAAATTAGCCCCAAAATTAAGTCGTTCTATATTTTTATTTACTTTCTCATCTTCAAGTGGACTAGTCACATAATCTTATCATACCAGTTGCTTTTATTTCCAGTTTGATCAAAATTGGTACATATAGTAGGGATCATGAACAGGCCCACATTTTGATCTCACCTATGATGCACAGATACAGCACGGATACGACAATGATACGTCATGGGACATGAATTTCACACATAAAAATCAAACTATCGGATATTATAAGATACCATTCGTTGCCCATTTTAAAATATCCGTGTATGGTACGATCCCACTATATATACCAGCTTGACCCCAAGATGAGATCACTTCAATGCAAGACCCGGATGCAACTCAATCAGAACAATATCTGATCAACAAATATGTGAGCCAATCAGTTATTGGATTGAACAACTGGATTCTCAAATCAACCTTGACCCATGGCTAAAGATGATCGAGACCAGACCCACCATAAATTCAACACATGATCATGCTCCAAAAAACATAAAACAGTTCCAATGAGAAGGATAAAAAAAAAAAAAAACTACGTATCAGTAGCAGAGGGTTGCATGCAGCTGACAACATAATCTATAACTATAACTAGATTTCTGATAAAAACTGTTTTGTGATGATGACTCGGTTGATCGAGTCACTCATTCACTCGTCTTGTTGCTTGAGTTGGAAGGCTGAGATGGGAAAGGTCCGGGAGAGGCCGGTGGTGGACTTGAAGGTGATGTTTCCAGAGATGGGGTTTTGAATGTGCATGTCGGCGACGGTGAGCCAGATGAAGAGCTCCTTGCTCTTCACGCCGGTTATCTTCTTCATCCGACGGTTCTCGACGAAGGCCGTGATCTCATTGGCATAAGATACTGTCCGTCCGATCATGGGGAAGTAGTGCTCAAGGCTCTTTCTCTGCCGGAGCCAGACGAAGCCGGCCGGGCGGTTATAGCCGGCTTCGATGATGTCCTGGAGAGGCAGGAGACCATTGGGGAGAGAGAGCTCTTGTAGTAGTTCAATGGATTTCTGCTTGCAGAGGGTGTCTCCATGATATATTTCTGCCTCCTTCCTGTATTCTTCAATGGCTTGTGAACCCATGTTTTAAGTTTCTTACAAGAGAGAGAGAGAGAGAGAGAGAGAGAGAGAGAGAGAGATGGATTTGGTCCTTGCCTTTGGGGGCTTCTTATAGAAAGATCAAAGATATGAACTTGTAGAAGGTGGTGGGTTACTGAAATGGCACTGGGTTGGTTGTACATGGAAAGCTTCCATGACCATGCTTGTGGTGTGCATTATTGGGTTCTCATTTGTCTTCTTAGTATCTTACCTTTGTCTTGCAATGGGAGACGTAGATACTTGTGTTAAAGTTAACAACTTTTGTTTCAAGAAAATGTGCTTCATTTTCAGGTGAGAATAAATATATTTTTATGTTTCTCATCCAAATAAATGCATTAAGATGATTCCAAATAGTTTTATGGGTACGTTTGTGTGGTGAGAGGATTTTGTGAAAGAAAAAAAAAAACTGTTCTGATTTTTCATATAAGCCCTCTTTTTGTTCGTTATACGACACGATCCGTTTTTCCGCATAAGAAAAATGAATTGATTTTCTTCGATAAAATTGATTTTTATTCCCAATGAGAGTGGTAGGAATGTACCCATGGAAAGAAAAATCCACTTATAGAGAGGAATCATCTCATTGCATAACAAGTACTGCTTATATTTTGAATGAAAAATCTCCGAGAAGATACATGTTGTGCTTATGTGATCTAGTTCGTGGGGTCCACTTAGATATATTTTTATATTGTTGGAGATATGATGATGGAAGTCCTTCTTTATAAATAAGGGTCATGCAAAAATTTAGCCCCGTCAGATTGTCTTAACCCTTGACTGAAAAGATTTGAAGTTTAATCGAATTTTAATCATCATATATATATAATATTTTTTAGATTCAATTCAACGGTGAATAAATGTTCGATGAATATAAAATCGAGCATCATGCTACTAGATCATAAGAGGATATGAGTGTAAAAGGAATTGCACCGATTAATGTACGTAGTTCCAAATACGTTTTATAAAGTGGTGCTGTATGTAGTCTGCTTGTTAGAGGATTTTATACTATTTAGGTTTTACTCATTTTGAAGAACACACACCATATTTCCAAATAATAAAAGATCAAGCAAGAAGTAGGTTTTCCTCATCAATTTGTCATCTTGGGAAAATTTTGCATATTTTATAAGACATAATTGAAAAAAAAAACTGCACAAGTAATTAAAAATAAGAAAAAAAATTTAGAAATAATAATGATGAAAAAACCACTTATGGAAGGTGTGGAAAATATAAACTAAAAATACAGAGACTTCATCTAAATCTTCCATAAAGTTTGGGGTAGGTTTTTTTTTTTATTATTCTCAAATTTTCAAAATTTATCTTGGTTATAGTTTAGTGGTACTAGTCACCAAGATTAATGAAATAGAGACTATAATGAAAATGATGAGAGAGAGAGAGAGAGAGAGAGAGAGAGAGAGATTGATTGATTGATTGATTGTAGCAACCATCAATGTGATTGATTAATATTGATAGCCCTTTGATCAGATGCCACCAAAATAGTGGACCAGCTCCTTCCCCTTGGTGTGCTAACACGACACGTTTTGGATGTCTATTTCATCATCTTTTGTAAGAAATCTTGACTTGCACCTTTTAATAATGGAATGGGTCTTGAATTAAACCCATCACCTGTTCAGACTAAACAATCTTGACTTATACCTTTTAATAATGTTTGCAGAGACCTAATTTAGATTAATGGGATCTTTACTCTTCAATAATATTTGAGAATCTTTTTCAAAGACACCCCAACATCTTGTTTAATTATTGAAAAGTTCCTGATAGACTTTTATTTCTGAAATTATTCCAATTCACTCAGACATATTTGCATGGCTAGAACTCTTGATTGACAGTAAATACTATAAATGGGCCAAGCTCAGTAGCTCATCTAAGGATGTTTCTTATGTTGGTATGTCAGCGCCCCAATGATCAATCCAACCTTCTCACACTTATTATACCTACCTCTCCCTAGGATCCCTCGTGTATTAGTAAAGATCCAAATTTGACACTCACACCAACTGAAAAATGATGTCTGCTAAAGTGGACTTGAAATTTGTAGATTTCACCCAAATCTTCCAATCCACCACCACTTTCATGATTGGCGTGGTCTCAGATGGGCCTCACAAGGGAGTGCACACAATGCGCTCGACAGGTGAGCACAGACCCATCCATTAGTGGGCTCTCGAAAAGGCCGAACACCCTCGTAAAAAATAATTTTTTTTTTTTTGTTAAATAGACCAATTTTACCTTGATGCACTTGTCATACTGTACTTCACAAATGAATCCTTCTTTCTCCACTAGTGGCGAAATGTACACCGGTTTTGAGGATTTTTAGGAGATTGATCAACTGATAAAAGCATTAAAAGGATAAAATGGTCTTTAAACACATTTAACAACTTAGGTTAACCATGGAAGTGCCCATCATCAATTAATCTACTTTTTTTTTTTTTAATAATCCAGGATATCTCCCACCCAGCCTAGCCCATGAGCCTTTGACCCTGAGCCCAAGGGACACTCGATTCTCGACAGCCGAGAACTAATTCCTAAGGGCACATGCAAGCCCTCCTATCCACATGCACGGGTAAAACTATAGGAGGTGGCCAACGAAGGTAAGTGACAAACACAAAACCTACTAGTTAGTACATATTTTTTTTCATGTCAAGGGACTATGTTTTTAAAATACCATTTTTTTTTGTTGTTGCCATATCTTAAACCCATGTCCTAATGGGCTAAACCCACGGTTTAAACCATCAACGCAAGGTAGAGATCGGCGAAAATACCAATTTACTAAGGACGTTTTTATAATAATGACAAAAGGGGAGGTAATATTTTGAAAAATAATCCCTAAAATATTATTAAGGGTCATAATCCTTTTAATTCAGAGGCAGATCTTTGCACATTTTACTATCAGTTATAAAGTCTAGAAGGTAAGACGTTATGATATTTTAAGCTCAATAGGTGGAAGGGATCATCCAAGCCCATTTCATTTTATGAAAAACATAAACATACAAGAGTTTGACTTTTTGTTTTACAAACAAATCTTCTAAGTGAAATATGTGGTGTCTTAGTGGGGTCCATTAGTCCTACCAAAATTGAAGGTAATTTAATTGTGGATTGGGGCTAACACAAGTTAGTCTCATCAAACATTTTTAGCAATATGATCTTTAGCAATGATATAGACCGGGGATTGAATCCTAGGTACTCAAGTTAAAAGTGTCATTCTAGACCAATAACTTAATGTTAAGAAACAAGGAAAGAAGGAAAGAAAAAAGAAAAGATATAGACCATCAAAATGATTTTGTTGTTACCTCTATCCCATCATCTTAGATTGAATAGCTAGCAATAATTGATAAAATTTATTTTACAATAGCAACATCCTTCTGTGATTGATCTTGACACATTCGACGTCGAAGAGGGAGAGAAACCTGTCACAGCGGTGTCGGGTTCACATGGATGAAGACGTCAACCAAACTACGGGTCTGTTTCTTTACATGAATTTCTGTCAGTATAATTTCGAAATTCTATGACAAAGTGGAATTTCTAAATGCTCCCTGCTACTTGAGCATCTATAAATTCCACAAAAAACAAAAGCAGTCGGAATTCTTGAATTTGTAAGAGTCATTTGAGACCTTTCACATAGCTGGAATTTCAAAATGCTTTGTGTGAAAAATATAACATTTGCAAATGGCAGGGACAAAATGTTACATCATGTCCAAAAATCTCCAACATGGCAATTTCCTATTAGAAATTCTAGTAAAAACTAGGCCCTAAACGAACATTCCTTTTCAAAGATTCGATGCATGGTGATCATTTTCCTGTGACACCAAGGCCTCATTTGATAAAAATGGTTTATGGTGATTATTTTCACAATATCTTAGAATGGAAAAAATTTAAGTGTTTCAACAAGATATTGTGCCCTACCATAGTCCACCAACCTTTTGGTTGCCTCTTAATGAGTAACGTGCTCCTGGGCAGGGCCCACCAGAGCCCGATCCAGGCCCAGCCCGCTTTGTGTCAGGCTTGGATTAAGTGATAAAAGCCCGAATTCTGGCTAGCCCGAATCAGGCTTGCTTGTATTTAGTGATAATTTGTTCTAATAACTGCTAGAAACCCTGTACAAATGATAAAAACTCCAATTCGGCCTGGCCCAATTGACTAAATGGGCAGGATTGGGCTTGACATTGGTGGACCAGAAAGGGTATTTGTGCATTGGTGGTGCTCTGCTAAAGTAAAATAAAGATTCGAGAGAAGAGGAATCCGTGAATGATGAAGAGACTGACCAAATGATGGCCACAGTGTCCCCCCATAGTAGGTGTGTTCATGGGCCTGGCCAGGCTCGGCCGACTTTAGAAAGATTGGCCCGATCCCAGCCTGAGCCCAACACGGCCTGTAAAATGAAGGCCTAAGTCCACTCATTTAATCAACTGGGCCTGGCCAAACCGGGCTATCTACCAAATGTTTGTAAAATACAACAAATTCGAAGCACTCATTAGTGGGCTGGGCCTGGGCTTTGGGCTTTCTATTACTTAATCCAAGCCCGGTCCATGACCACGCCTACCCCACAAGCGTGCCTATTTGCTTGGGACTTACCAAAATGAGGGGTTTGAATCCGGCCAAGTCCAAAATGAACTCTATACTTGGGATCCAAGTGTGCCTGTTTGGCAAATGTTGAGACCCCCTAGTCCATCCGCATAAACAATTAAGAACATTTTTTAAAAATTTCTTTAAAAAAATTTTTTTACGCTATGTTCGGCTACTGGTCAAGAAGTGATACTTTCATTGGAGGACCTTGGGGTAGGTCGCAGCGCACTTGAGGACCCAAAGATTAATCACTTGGAATTCCCGCAAAATGTAAAGAGGTTGGGATTCCTGAAATTTCATAGGTCATTTGAGACCCTTTAGGTGGCTGGAATTTGGATTTCTAGTGAAGAAATATGATGGTATTTGTAAATGCCAAGAGACAAGCAATCACATCATGTCAATGAATTCAAAAATCTCTTATATATGATTCTTTCTTTATTTTAGATAAATTCATACTCCATTTTAAGGAACAAATCCAATTCCGAATGTACAAAATTGTTTCCAACACCCATGGATGAGCAGTGTTGGCACCTTAGGGCCTACTTATTTACGAATTCTAACTGAAATTCGTGAGGTTGGGAAATCATATGAATCTCTTTCTATTTCGTTTGTGAATGATGTTAATGTGATTTTATCAGATTTGCTCCTTTTTAAGGCCTATTTGTTTGCATATGGTACATAGGAATATTCATACCAAAAGTGATTTAAAAAATGATAATCCAAAGTGTAAATACGGAAATAACCCTTAAATAACCATCCCTTTAATGGAAAGCCGTCAAGAGAAGAATGGAAAAGCATTAACCTAGTAATTCAGATCCTAATTTTATCTTTCATCCTCACCTCGACTTCACAACTTTAATAATCCTTTGAAAGAGCTCATTTGACCATAAACTCTTATATATTCCAATGCAAACTAATGGGTCCTTAAAATTTGAAAGAGAATTGTTAATTATCTTCTTTATGATATCTTCTTTTTGTTTCTTTAGATCATCATAAAAGGCTTCCATACCTGTGGCATCAGTCGTGATTGTTTAAGATGTAATATGGGAAGGTTTCTGGTTTTATTGATGATCGGCAGTTAAGCATATATCCAATCCCAACTCACAGAAGTCCTTTCCATTCTCCATATGCATTAGTATCAGTCCTAGGTGGCAATGATACCGGATCTGTTTGATGGTATTTTTGTGTATTCCGGTGTGAGGTAGATTATACGAACTCACTGCGAATACACTGCCTTCTAGGTAGATAAACAAGGGCTCCTAACTCCCTTAAACAAGCAATCCGATGAGTCACAAACTATATGGAAGTCTACCCCTTATAAATCCATCGTTACTTGATTAGCGGAAAAATAAGCCACATGAGTTAGATGCCGATCAAGAACCCTTTACGAAGAGTTTGATGATCTCGATCTAAACTCTCTTAAGGTCACAGTTTAAGACTTAATCAGAAGATCAGCCTAGCCCCTAGCTAATTGCTTAATCTGATGTGCGTCTTATGACAAGCAATCATATGATTTCTAACAATTTCGAATGTAAAGCATATTCTTTAAACATTTTCATGTTCTTTACTTAATCTCTTACACAAGAATTAGTCATCTAGTGTCATCATTATAGATGACTGACATACCCATTTTTTAATCACCTAAACTATAACTAAATGATCATAGTTGATAAATGGTGGGTTTTGATCATACATGAGTTGCCAATGGGGCAATAAAAAAAATACAACTTCAGTAATATTCATCGATTCAAAAAGGTTGACAGTCTAGCTAGTAAAATTTACTAGTCTTAGGAAAATCCATCTCCAAGATGAGAAAAAGCCCAACTGAAGAAATTATTAGACCAATGGTTAAAGATCAAGTCCAAACAACAATATTAAAGTGAACATCCTGAAAAGACCATCATAAATTTATATGAATTATCAGAACTTTAGATTCCATGAGACTGAGAGCTCCTCGATGTCTTAATTTCTGGCTGTCTCTCTGTAGACAGAAGAAATCGATTTTTTCAAAGGTGAAGAGGATTCCTCAAAAACTAAGTAGAAATTGATTCTAAGATTCTCAAAAAAAAATATATTTTAAAAACTTCACAAAATGATTCTAAGATTCTCAAAAAATCTATTTTAAAACTTCATGATGCAACCAGACATAAGGATGTTTCAAATACTCACTTCCATGGATCCCAAGGTAAGATTCCGAAGGTAAGATGCAATCCCCAAGTAAGATTCCGAAGGTAAGACGCAATTTTTTTTGACCAAAAGAACTCAAAACTGACGCTCGATAAAGGCACAAGTTTGTATTCTTGGGGCTCTCATATCAATAAGTGGATCCCAAAAGCTTAAGCTAATATCTGGAAGTCCCGATCTAAATAGGAATATGAAATTCTGTCAAACCCATTACTTGGACAATATGGGGTGTGAGAATTTTTTTTAAGAAAGAAAGGGAAGAGGATTTTTCCAGAAAAATCTTCTTAGATTGATTGAGTGGAGACCAAAAAGAACCCAGAATATAGTTATTCACCGTAGGTAGTCTTAGGAGCCCTTTCTAGTTTTTTTTTCTTTCTTTCTTTCTTTCTTTTTTTTTAATTTCCTGAGCAGGGATATCCCCGCTCTCATGTATCTAAAACCCACCCAAATCTTATCTCCTCCATGAGCTTTCTTCTTCCTCTTCCTCTATTCTCCTCAATAAGCTTTCTCCTCCTTCCTCCACTCTTCTCCTTCATGAGCTTTCTTCTTTTCTTCTTATTCATATTCTCTTCTTCTCCACGAGTTCTTCTACCTCTCTTTCTTCCTTCTTTCATCTTCAATCTCTGCCCCACTTTTTCAATGGCGAGCATCACAAGGTGACTATCTTCTCTTCCCTTCCTCTTTTCCCTTCCTCTCTTTTTGCCTCTTCCTATTTCTCTTTCTCCCTCAACCATGACCAACCCCAATTGGGCCCTATTGACGTAAGGACAGTTTTTTCTATAAATAATTGCTAACAAAGGCACATCTTTGAGAGCACCAAACAGGCAGATTATTTGTGTAGCATATTCTCCTTGCCTTATATAATTCCATAGTACAATTTGCCTAGTGTGGATGTTGCAAACCCCTTTAAGTGAGTCACTTATTTCAAACTTTCTGCACCAAATATAAATTATTTGTCTGACTTAATAATGAATTTATAGTGTAGTTCTCCTAACATATGGTATTCCCTTTTACTTAAACTTTTCAAACTATTATAAACAGTGTGAGAGGCACTAATAAAGATTGAGATGAAAGAAGTACATAAATAGTACCCCACTTGATATTCTCCGCCCAGCATATTTAGCACACGCGGTTAAGAAGGGATATTCTCGTCCAGCATAGTCAAAACACTCAATTAGGTGGGAATATCCCCGCCTAACCTAATATTTTAATTTTGATGAGTGGGGATATCCCCGCCCACTTGTGAGCGGCTGAACGGAAATATCCTCGCTCACCCAAAAAGTGAGGAAAAAAGGATTAAAAATTAGTATCCCTTCTCATGTATAAATCAGCGGCGATATCGCTGTTCAACGAATACACGAAAAAAGAATAAAAAAGTGGCGGGAGGACCCATATAACATCCATTAAAATTTGAAGGCTTTTTTTTTTTTTTTTTTTTTATGGTCTTCAACGAGTCTAAGGGGATTTCTCTACTAAAATCCTCAAAAAGGTATGCTCTAAATCTTCTTAATTTGGAAAAAACTCTTTGCCAGAAGAAAGGGATGAAACCACTCTCCACACGAACATGAATTCTCACATGCTCACATTCATTGAGCAAACAATTTGGAGTATATCTCTATATGTAAATGCTTTGCCTATGGGCATCCGAACCACCGACTTGAGAAACATTTTCTTCCACAAGTTACTGGAGCCACTTAATATTATTGATGTCGGGTGCATGTCGGCTTTCACCATATATCCCAAAAGCTATCCTATCACACCATCATACCAACATGTATTATTCCTGCTTTAGATACAAATTCAATAGGCCCCCATGTCTTGTATCATACAATATTATTCCTGCTATCACCCTATATCCCAAAATGCATAATGTTTACACCCTAAATACTAGTTATTTTCATGGAAAAAAAAAATCTCTTCGAGTTGAGAAAGATGATGGAGGGCCCAAACACATCCAAACGACGAATACATTCCATCATTAGTACTATATATGATTGTAATCCATTCCACATTCCATATGGTGGGTTCCACTTCACTTGATGATCATAACCATCCCATGAGGGGCCGCCAAAATATATGGCTTGAACAAATCAATCTAGTAGTTCAAATTGCTTGTTAATTCTTGATTCTATAATCATGCCAACTGAATCAAACTACAAATTAAGCAATCTTGTATCAACCATTCAGTGTGTGTCTGAATATGCGTTTTCCCTGGTGAACCCACAAGGTGGGTTGGATTGCTATAATAATTCAGCTACTTTAATTTGGTCATTTTTCTAAATAGATTTTGTGCAACTTCTGCATTAGGAAGCTCTGGACATTTCCAAATTAAACATGTAGCAAAATTTATGAGGTTCATTAGCATATCATCATATAAGTAATGATGTAAGCTAATCTAAAGCAAAGAAATAAGTGGTAAGTGAAGTTTCTTTTTTTAATTAAGGGAAAACTTCAAATAAGTCCTTAAGTTTTTGCCTTATTTCAAAAAAGGACACAAGTGCTAAAACTTTTCAAATTTGTCCCTAAGTTTTTAAAGAAGTTTTCAATTAAGGATATTCATCCATTTAAAGCTATTTTTCGGCAACTTTCTTCTTCAAATTTTTTGAACTACCCAAATCATTCTTCAATGAAATAAAACCCCCATTTACTTCCTCTATATTTTCTTCAATTTTTCCACTGGCAGCCTTATAGTGATAAAGAAAAACTAGCATTTCCATAGAGATTGGCTAAATGTAGCAGCTGTCAGAACCATGTCATGGCTTTAAATAAAGGTACTTTGAGTATTTTTAAAAAACTGAGAGAAAACTCTATAAAAAAATACCTTTAAATGACCATATGGCCTTAATTGAAGTTTTATTAAAAGACTTATGGACTAATTTGAAAAGTTTTGAAACTTGTGTCCTTTTTTGAAATAAGGAAAAGACCTAAAGCCTTAGTTGAAAATTTCCCTTTAATTAATTGGTTAGATTTCAAAGACTTTTGTCGGTTTTTACCATAATACCAAGCCCAAATCAAAAGTGAGAGTTTCATTAGGTAGGTTGATATCCAGCATAAAGTTTCATAACAACCTATATATGAATTCTAAGAGGCCAACCGAATCATATTTAGGACAAGACTTTGATGACACTGGAGTTGGTTAGATTCCAACCCCCTCTGTTTGTTAGGCTAGTGGACTCCCAATGTATGAAACCTATCCTACTTCAATAATAAGCAAGAGCTAGTGGACTCCATGGCCCTTACACATAAACATATTTTTCTTACGCATGTTGCACTTTTCTCGGTTTATGAATTGATAAGTTAATGAACCTGGGCCCATGACTTGAAACAAGTTAATGGTGTCACCACTCAGCTAGAATCTAGATTCTAGATCATGGGCTGGCATTCATATGCCACATCTAGATCATGGGTTGGCATTCATATGCCACTAGAGCCATTACTTTACTCCTATTCTATCTTTTCCCTCTCTTAACCCACAAAAGGTGATTACCATTCAATCAATTGATAAGAGTACACATGTTCCACGAAATAAAAGTTATGCAATCAAGAGCACCAATTGAGTACAAGATATTGTTTCAATATTATACTAACCAACCTAAACAAATAACAAGGTAAGTTGCTATGGATCCATTTTTATTATTCATTTGAACATGCATCTGCTCACCAATGAAGGGGCAGGTGTAGGGCTTGAATCATTCTAGTTGAATGAATGGAAATAGCAATTAATTAATGCCTTAAGGTATGCTTGTCTTTTCTTTCTTTTTTTATAGAAGTAGTCAAAGTCCAACCCATCTAAATGAATTGTGAGTGGTCAGATATGATTTATGAATCCTCATGTATGCCTTAAATTTTATTTTGGTTCAATGATGGCTACCATTAAATTGAGAGCATGCAAAATGAACAATTATAATAGATGGTTTTGACCGTTTATACTTCAAGCCTTCAATGAGATAACCGTGACAACAAATATTGCTGTAAACTCATAGCAGGAAATTCTCATGTACACGGTTCACATGTGAATGGTAATGACATGTCATTTCAAGGAACGTCTCACACGCATGATGCACGTACTAAGGTGAATATTATCTTTGGGGAGTATTTAAGTGCATCTATCCCTGAAGGACACCTATTTTTAGAAATATTCCAAAAAAGAGTGTCCTCGTGTCCTCACCACAAATGGTGAGGGATAGATGCACTTGAATATTAAAATTAAAGTAGAGTCCATCAGATGATTTAACTATACCTGTTAATGTGTTGATTTGATGTATGTATTGTAGGATCTACTTTTTCTTATTTCAAGCCATATGCATGACAATTCACAACCTTGGCTCATTTGAAATGGCTTATAGTGATATCTATGCAATGTATTAAGATCAATTCTTGAGTCATGTCATGCCACACATTTTTAAGCATTAAAGTGAAAGCAAGGAACAAGTGGATGTGAATGGCTAAGATGAAGTAGAATTAGTGGGGGTCCTCCCTGCCGACATGATGATCAGTCCCCCCTACCAATTTTTTAGGTGAGCAATTAATAATGGAGGCTGTTGTATGATTGAAGGACACAAGAAAATGTGGGGTGTGACCCATGCCTGGTCTAACTGGAGAGGAGCATTGAATAATATCAGCAGGCCCAGGGAAGGAATGATTGAGTGCCCATCGCTCTCATGCATGATTGTACCCATGGTCCCTGCAGGGTCATGAGTCATGACAGACATGACCAACTTTTCCCATGCTCCGTCCACACATGTGGACAATGGAAAAGGCAAAAACATGTGGATTGTGATTTGTGGGGGAAGAAAATCTCAAAGATGGAATATTGCAAGTTTTCCTATTACTACTTCTATGGGAACCTTTTAGTTTTGGCCATTTAAAGTAGAGAGCACAAGACATTGCAGGCCCAAGTATTGTTGGATTAAGGGAAAAATGAGGAAGCAATGCCACCCTTTCCTTGATGGAAAACCCAAAATGCTCCTTTGGATCAATGAGGATTAGGAAAGTCAATGGGTGTTTAATTATTGGAATAATTTCTATTTTTTATAATTTTATTTAGAAAAAATTTTTAATTTAAAATCGAATTCTTGCGCTTTCATGACTGAGATGGACTCGGATCCAAATCGATAAAAAAAAAACCCAAACCCGACTACAGTTTATTTGTAAGAGTGAGCGGATTTTGTAGGACTAGATGATTTCGTGATAAAAAGAAAAGTATGCAGCGCACTCAAAGGTCCTATGACTTTTTTTTGTGCAAAATAATTAAAAAATAAATTAGATTTTGTCAATAAAGAGGATTTCAATTTCTTGGGGGATGGGTAAGAACATAGAATTTCTCTCACCGGAGAAAATGAAAACTTGTAGATTTTCAAATCCATATGTTGCAGAAACACACCCTAGGAGCCCCAATTTTATGGCTAGTAAAACTGCTTTGATAAATGTTACTCTTTTGATGACTCCCTGTCCTGAATTCGCCCCAAATTTTAAGCTTTTCAGTTGTTTAGGGATCTTGATAGGTCTCATGAGGGCATGTTTGTACAATCATTTTCTGCAAAAATGGAGAGAAAAAGTGGGATATTTCTCATGAAAAATCATTTCCATCATTTAGTACAAATGCTTTCTCGCAGGAAAAAGTATCAAAAGTATTGTAATCTTCTTTAAAAATACGAAAAGAGTCTTTGATTAAAGGATAAGAAAAAGGATGTTGTGCAGAGAAGTGAAAGTTCATGAACTTTCATTTTTGCGAAAACTATACAAACATGTCTATCTTCAACCATTTACTTCTCAAGATAATTGAAGCTTACAACGGATGGATATGAAAATTTTTACATTTATAAAGTAAAATTGTATGATGTATTTCATGGAAACATTTTTTTTTAAATTACTTTTTTTAAACATTGAGATCTGTTTTATTGACTAATTAATCATTTCAGCAGCTAAGGGGAATGAGTATACGACTTTGGTTCCGTTTGTGTAGTGGGCCTTTCTGCAGAAATGGGCTGTAGAAATGGGCGGCGATAAGGTGCTGGATTTTCCGACGTCTTCCCCATGTATTTGGGTGCAGTGAGGATTCCCTCTTCCGGATTTTTAGACAACGTTGCTTAAGGCTTATTACCCGCGGAAGAAAGGTTTTGATTTTCCGATCACCATGGTAAGATTTCAACAGCCGCAGAAGAGTCTTCCGTGGCGCTGCACAATCGGAGCCTTAGTGTGCCTTACTTTGAGTCTCCCATATGTAGAGCCCAAAAAAGATAAAAATCCAGCTCTTAGAAAGATTTGGTCCCATTTTAAGAAAATATAGGACAAGGCAAGATCTTCCACTGCATGATTACTCGCAAATGGGCTGAATGCATCACATTTCACTGCACTCATCCGTGTTTGCAAATTTCCAAACATCCAAACAGATTATCAAAATCACAATACCCCCTCTAAAATACAAGAATGGTAAAAAACAAGTCAAAACAAATCTAGTACTAAATCTCAAGAGAATCGTGGTGTAAAAAGATATGTTGTCAGCCCCCACTGTGTCCATTATTATTGGCTTGGGGTCATCTTCTCCACAGGGACTCAGATGTGACCTGTCAACAAAGCAAAACTCTAGAAATTGGAAATTTATCAATTCAGATTAAATAATAGTATTTTGCAGGATTCTCGCAAGGATCACTAGTGTTTTTATGATGACCATAAACACCTGGAAGGTTTTATGATTCAGGAAATTCTGCCTCTTACAAGTTAGTATGTACTACTGCTACTATTATATTCATTATTGTTTATAGAGATTTATAAACACACCTACCTTTTTTTTATGAACATCGTAAGTAGAATTCATCATCCTCTCCCATCTTTCATATTGGAAGTCAACTTTACATAAATATAATCAAAGATATAGGTTTTTTTTTTAAAGAACACAGAGATAAAATTGATAAATTTTAAAATGTATTTTAAAAGCATTTAGAGGTAATTAATAGATGATAAATTAAGAGAGACTAACTTGAGAAGTGGTTTGACATGAATATCCAATACAAACCAATGACAACATGAGCGAGAAAATATTTCTCTATGAAATTTAATGGCTCAATAACAAAGAGGCCGGGGCAGGTGGAAGAAGACATTGATTAAAGTATTAAGGATAAGATATTAGGTAGTGTAATCTATCTAAAGATTTGACCCATAATATAATGAAATAGCAAAATAGAGTTTATGTAGCTGACCCTAATATATAATTAGGACAAGGCTTTGATGATGAAGATGAAAACGCAAAATTAACACCACTAATTTTTTAGCTATAAACAGAGTTGAGATTTCGTTCCACTTCTTCCTTGATTGGAGTGCAATCAGGTAAAGTAGAGAAGGAAATACAAAATTTATACCAACTCTAATGCTGGTTGGTTTCAATTTTCAATTGAATGGATGCTTTTGCCTACCACAAAATATAAAGTAACAGTATGATCTAAATAAATGGTAGGAAATCCAAGGCCATTATTTGAGAGAAGTATGGCAACACAAGTAACTTACATGAAAAAAAAAAAAAACAGCAATAAACAATTAATGGGTTGAGTCAAAATGTCAGGTTTGGTGCATGGAAGCACATCGGATGATGCAGATTCACCACCCATTTTGAAGATAAGAAATTGGAGATCTCAACCCACCAGCACGTTGTGGAGACACCATGTGCACCTTGGCGTGGGATGAGTGGTCAGAATATGGGCAACAGATCCTTATTCAATCCAATCACTTCCCTTTACTTGTCTAGTGCCCTTGCCGACTGTGTCAGTTACAACTTGCCCAGAGACATCAATCACATACTGATCTCATACCTCACAACTTGGGCTACAGTAGCTATTGATGTTGGCTTTGTTTTCTTTGATTTCCCTGTCGCTGTTTCCACTAGCACATGCTGTACCAGATCACCTGGCTCTTGCTGGCCTGTAAAAGCTGGCTGCCCATTGGACACTAGTGGCTTCTCTCCTGTTAAAACCAATCTAATATCATTTGGGTCCCACTGTTTGGTGCCTTTTTTTTAGAGAACCAGGTTCACATGTTTGGTGGGCCACCCTTGGATGTTGTTTTCCTTCTCATTTGGGTGGGATGCAATGCCTACTTAAGCCCTGCCCATGTAATCAAGGTAGTGTAACAAGCCTTCAACAAGATATATAGTCTAACAAGCCCCTCTCTCTCTCTCTCTCTCTCTCTCTCTCTCTGATATATTCTTCTTCTTGTTTGGTGTGAAGATGGGTTCTAAGCTATCTGAAAGCTGGGAGAAAGTGGTGGAAGACCCACAAGAGATCAATGGTGCACTTCTCAAGGCCTTGATGGATGAAAACCATGTGGAAGATGCAGAAGATGAACGGCTAGGATGTGTGATTCGGTCTCTAGAGAAGGAGATTGGCCCTATTGAAGTTGGCAATAGTAGCAGCCGAGTGGAGTCTGAAGGTTCCAATTACGACGACTGCATGGATTGTAGTCTGGATAACGTGGGATTGGTGGACGGTGACGATTGTTCGAGGTCCACGTGGCACATCAATGATCCATTCGTTTGGGCAGACGTGGACATGGTCCCTGGATCAAACTGTGATTACATTGGCAATTGGTATTTGGACTCATGTCCCATAGAAATGGGGATGGTCGGATTTGAAGAGTTGAGAGACTATTCCTATTGCTATGGAGATACCTCCATTGAGCATGCCTACAGCCCCCTGTGGCAAGATACATTAGGGTTTCTACCATCTTGGGAGATGTAGTTTTAGCCATTGTATGTATCATGTATGTGGATATGGGTTAAGGAAAAAAAAAAAAAAAAAAAAGGTTTGCCACAGATTGGACCATGGTCTATATATGGTTGCCCTTATTTCCTAGAATATGTGCTCTTTGTTGTAAAGTAAGAAAAGGATAAAAAAAAAAAAAATTTGAAGACCCTTGTGGTAAAGTGAGTGGGGTTGTTTGTAATTAGTTTTGAATTTCTCTCCCCACATTCTCAGGGCAGTTTTTAATGTAATTTAATCTTATTTATTTATTTTGAAAGGTTTCTAATTAAGGGAAGGTGCTTAATTAATTTACTGAGAGAATACTTCAAACTGTGAAGATTAGATGTTTAGGCTTAGGAGAAGTTCATAACAGAATGGGTCTTGGAAGAAAGGGCAGAGAAGGACTTGGAACAAGTTCACTGAATTGAAACCTCCATTTTCAGCATAAAACACAACCTTTTTTTTATAGTTATAAAACCAATGCAAAATTATAGTTGCTAAATGACAATTAAAGTTGTTAAAAATGACACCCAATGATTATTTTATGGAAGTTCTTTCTAATGTGCAAACTGGCCATTGGATAAGGAGAGGTACATTATTGTAGCAGGTGATGTTGTGGGTGGGCCATGACCCAAGATATAGTGTGAATGCATGACCTTTGTACTCCTTGAGATGTTTGTACAAATCTATTCAACGACCTGTGTGGCATGTGATAGAGATGGGAATGGGGAGGGCAGGGGAAGGAAAATTTGAGGGGGTAGTAAAAATGAAGGGGAGGGGAGGGAAGAAAAATTAATTTTATCTTCTTTTATTTGGAAGGGGGGGGGGGGGGGATAAAAGGGCAGTTCAGTAATTTGATCCCTCTTTCTCTTCTTTTTTTTCATATTTTTCCCTTAGTTTTTAAGGAAAAATTTTAAAGGCAAATTTTAAAAAATTTTACCCCCAAATTCCTCTCCCCCACTTTCCCTCCCCCCTTCCCCAACACCCTCAATTTCAACATTCATTACATTTTCCCCTCTTTTTTTTTTTTTCTTCCCCTCATTTTACCTCTTTTCCAAACGATACCTTGAGCCCGTTTGACACTTTACTAATAAAATTAAAGTCAAATAAAGCTTCCATTTTTCAGACAAGATGTTACATCAAATGTACTTTATTCAAAACTCCTCCCATCTTTTTGATTCAAAAAGTCAAAAAGCAACTACCTTTATCCACTAAAATATTAAAAAAAAACTCCACTTTTCTGTACAGAAAGTCAAAAAAATTTCATAATAAACAACTATAAACAAAATATAATCATAACCTACTTATATTTTATTCTTTCTTTCAAAATTAACTTTACTTCACTTGAATATATAAACAGAGTTACCAAACTGGTTAGGGTTTGAGAGAGTTTTACAGAGAAATTTCGACTAGTTGGTAATGGTAGTGAGGGTTGAGACGTGAGAGTAGGGTGCACTGTGGAGAAATGTGATAGCTGAAAAAGAAGGGTGAAGGTTTTGGGTTGGGTCACGTCACGTGTAGTTCACGGAATCAATGATCGAAAGTCTTGTCAAGACTCTCGTGTCCAACGTTAGAAAATATTTCAAAGGTGTGGTCCTTATTCCTTGGTTGAGAAAATAAAATAAAAAAGAGGTGAGTGATTAATGAATCTCACCCCACCAATACTAGACATAACCTCAATTGAAAAGGTGAAATTAAAAAGGGCAGAAGGGGGTTGCAAGTGGTAAAGTGAAATCTAAGGTAAAATAATCTCAGCCACCAAAAATTTAACTTTATCATAATTGATTCGTCAAAACAAGTGGGAAAGTAAAGTCTCAGCCACCTTTTTTTTTTTTTGAGCCCTGCTACTTGGACCGATTCTTGGGATCGGTCCACCGATCCAAGAATCGGTCCAAGTAGACTTTTTTTTTTTTTTTTTTTTTGGCTTTATAGGACTCCAAAAGGTTTTACTTCATAAAAGACAAGTTGTTATTTTACCAATTTGCTGACTTCTCATCTCACTTTATCAAGTTTTACCTCATAAAAATAAATGCACTTTTATTTTATCAGAAAGTATACTTGACATTCACCTAACCATTATATTTTTTATTAATTTGATATTTAATTTGCCTTGTTTTATATATAAATAAAACAAACATGCCTTTAGTGACAAGAAAGAGGCTTTTCTTTGTTTGTGGATGCAGGCATACCGCTAAATCACGTTAATCTCTTGTGTGATTTCCCATGTGCGCGCTTGTGTGGTCTTTTGATCACAAATTTCCGCTTCTACACTGATCAAAAAGACTTTCAAAAACTGGAACAGAGATTATTTCCCAGTTAAAGTTGTACACCGCCTCACTACTTATTTACCTAAAATCATTGTGCCAAACATTCATATGATAATAACTCCCCCCATCATACCTTCGGAGTTTTGATATCTGCACCTATGATATAGAATCACTGATCCTTCTTTAGTAATATGTATCATAATTTAAAGCTAGTATCTCAATCTTCTTCAATAGTCAAATCTGTAAGAAAAAGGGAAAATATCTATCCAATTCTTTCATCTCTTTTTAAGTCTTTTAAACTGAGTCCAAGGATCAAAAGCAAGAAAAATTGCAGGAAATAGAGACATATCTCATGTTGAAATGTAAGCTATGCTACTTAGTTGATCAATGAATATTTGCTATAGTGTTAACAAAAGATGTATGAAGAAAATGTGAAAAAATGCAAGCAAGAATTGGAGAATGAAACTTTATCTGAAACTGGGACTGTAAGTGCCTAAAATAATACAGACTTGATTAGGAGATGTAAAGCTTCTTGTTGGGCTTGCTGAGAAGATTGTGAAGGATTGAATGCCTGGAACCTGAAAGGGAAGAAGAAAGGAATAGGTTAGAGCTCCTGACTGCTATTAGCCAAAGGCACTCCGACGCCTAAGTTAGTACAGTCACTGAACAAAGGGTGAGTGAGGAAGAAAGAGTCTGGCTCTGTGTTAGTATTGGCATAAGCGTTTGCGTACCTGTCTTGGGCTTGCATCTTGCATATATATAGGCAAAAGTCCCATCAGGCCTTTCCTTAGTGGAGATAGGTGGGGGTACTGTCCTATCGGACCATACCCTGATCTGTCAGTGGTTGAATCCCATCGGACCTTATCCTGACATCTTGGAAGGGACGTAACCACCAGATAATGATAAATGCTTATCTTTATCCGACGCATGTCTTGATCTTCTGACACGTTCCGTAACGTAGGACAGCTGTCATTGGTTTGAGAGTCGATGCTTGTCTCGGTCGACCGAATTGAGGATGGCACCGAGGCCAAACACGACTGTAACTGAGATGCGGTAGGCCGAGATGGTACTGTTACCGAGCTGGAACAATATCACCGACACCGGATCACACCGAGTTGGTACGTTTACCGAAGCTTGGATGATCTCGGTACTGTGAGAATCTTCACTGGCACTATTGCCGAGATGAGATGAAGCCGAGACCCAGTTGGTACTTTTACTGAAACTGAGATAATCTCTGTATTATGAAATGCCCCACACAGGGACAAAGGAGAGAATGAAGTGTGCCCCATTTATTCCAAGTTAATGTGCAAGTTA
>QPKB01000013.1:920737-946052 GCA_003546025.1 Camphora micrantha | reverse complement strand
TTGATAAATTGCATGGTCATATATATATTATCATCAAAGCTTTGTCTCAACTATGCTAGGGTGAGCTTTATCAATCATGTTATTTTCACTGCTGTTGTTTTTAGTCTATTTGGGCCAGATTATCGCCTAAGCTTGGCAACTTCATATCTATCCTTATTTTTTCCATCCATATCCTTTTTGGACTTCCCTTTTTCAGGACATTCATCAATCAGAATAAAGATACCCATACATATCCTTTATGGACTATACTTTTTCTGGACGTTCATTGTAATTTGTCACGTGTTGATGCTATTCGATTAAAAAGGTAATATCATTAATTGGATCCAAAAATAGCCAATTAATTACAATAATTCAATAAGAAGTTTATAATCTACTAATAATGATCAAAGTAGCCATTAGATGCACAAACTTTTTTAGTTTTATTTTTCTTTACGAGGGACACTCAATTCACCAATCTTGTCCCAACTACTTGTCGGGATATTGTTTCATTTTTATTTTTTTTGCTTAGGAGAGAAAATTTTATTCCTATGGCCAGGGTGATAGGTGCAATTTGAGGCAAATCGTGATCCTAGGCTCAATCGAAAACTACCCATTAGGATAATATTTCATTCATTATCACAAAGAAGAACAATTATGCAACGACTTTCCGTGGAAAGCCTGGAACATTTGTTTCCTTCTTGGTGCCATTAATTCATTGTCACGTGGGACTCAAATTAAAAAACAACTTGGCTTTTTTGTTTTTTCTTTAACCGTAACGAAAGCCTTATTAAAGAAAGACATGAAAAAAACAACATCGAATCAAAAGGAAAAAAAAGAAGCGGGTTGAAAGTACAAGAGCGTTATACCACCAATTAATTCAAATTACATAACCACACCATCCAACGATATACTCTCTCAATATATTTTTTTCATATTACGTAAGAAAACACACAAGTCGGACAAATGAGACCCCTTCCCACCTACGGACTTACATTTCGACGGATCGATCACACAAAAACAATCCCTAAATCAATTTCCCAATCCAACATAAATTAGGTAAAACCACATCTTTCCACCATACGGATTTACATTTCGACGAGCGATCACACAAAACAATCCCTAAATCAATTTCCAATGCAACATAAATTAGGTAAACCACAATCTAATTACACTTCACATGTGCAAATCCAACAGCCAATCTTACATCCTACTGATTGAAAATCATATCCCCATCCTTCATATCCTTGATTCCTCATTTTACATCCTGTGTCTAAAAATTATCTTGAAAGATAAAACCATTTCATGATGGCCACGACATCCCAGCGTGAATAACCCTCTCACTACACGTGATTGGTCCCCACTAAAAGACACGTGCAACGGCGTGGATTAGTTACAAAATCCGTTGTTGCCGGTCAACTAACCTAACCACGGTCCAACCTATTCGATTCGACCGGTTCACTCTTTCTATAAAACGCCAGTTTACGTTTCCGCTTTTCTCTCCCGTTATTGGTTTCTTCTTCTCTCACTTCAAAGACAGAGAGAGAGAGAGAGAGAGAGAGAGAGAGAGAGAGAGAGAGAGAACTCTGCAATGTCAATGGAGAAATCTCTAAAGTTCTTGTTTTTGCTTCTGCTCCTGTTCATTAGGTCTCGAGCCAAAGCCGAGATCTCGGATTTGAGGTGCATTGCTAGAGTTTATCTGTTACACAAAGGTTTTCCATGGAAAAGTTTTTGAAACATGGAAAGATTTTGACTTGAAATGAAGTTGGGTGGTTTTTGTTTTTTTTGGTCATTGAAGATAGCAGCATCTTACTTTACTTGACTCGTTTCTATTGAGGCTTTGGGATTTGAAAGATTTTCTTTTTGAGACATGTGGTTCTCTTTGTAGGCATCTAGTGTTTTTATTTGAAATAGAGATTTGTGTTTGGATTGGATTGTTTTCTTTGGAATACATGGTCAATGATTTCAGAGAAAAGAGGAGGAGTTGAATTGATGTTTTGTTGTTCTTGGCAGGACGAAAGGAGCAGAGTACAAGTTGAAGAATGACACAGTGAAGGAAGCAGTGCTAGGTGCAGATGGGTTTAGTTTAGAATCCTACTTTTTAAGAAACTCCCTCTCATTTTTGAGCTTTACTAGATCTAATCTGGTCTGTCCATTTTTTTTTTCATGGTGCATTTGGGTCGTTAGATATGATTATATAGATCCACCCATGTGTGAGTTAATTAGTGATGGGACTTTTCCAGAGCCTCAGACAGTGTCAGCCGTTGATTTGAGATTCTTACATGTGGGTCATTTAGTCAGTTATACTATAGTTCTACCACTCTAAGTAAGTAGGGCTTCTTTGTTTGGAAGAATTCTGAAAATTTATGTTGGGGGCATGATGAATTTGTTAAATACTGCATCCACTTAGTTTTTCAAATGGCGAATTTACATAGATTTTGTGTGCCAGAAGTGGCATTTCACAGGATTTATTTTACGCGTGGCACCATTCAAATGGGACTTCAGAGCTTTGGGAGGACTGCGGTTGTCGTTGCTGTCAGAAATTCTCAACATTAGAAATTGTCGTAAAAAATACCTCTAAACAAATAGGCCCTTCCCTGCTCCACGTAGCTCGGAATCAAAAGATTTTCACTAGGGTCATTGATGGGTTCCACTTGTTAAAAAATTTAAACCGCAGATAAAGAAATAATGAAAAACTGATACACATGATATGATATGGAGACATTGATTGGTGTTTACTTAATGTAAAAGGAGAGAGATGTCATTATTTTTTGTCTGATTATAGATCAAATAACGTTAAATTCACCCTTCAAAGAATCTTGTTCTAATTAATTTGATTTGAAAGTTGAAAACCATGTGAGACATGCTTCCTGCTTTTGGGATCCCAAAGACAGAATATTCAGATGATCAGATGAACGGATAAGATCATTGTATCCATTGCCTAATATTTTATTCTGCTTTTGGATGTTTGTGTTTACAGGTCGGAATGGAAAGCAGAGGAGCACGTGGTTGATGATCCAGAGGAGGTTGCTTCAATGGTGGAGATGTAAGTGCCAACTCTTACATTGATTTCTTCTTCTGCATTCCATGTGAGCCCCCTGTTTTATCAATTCAAGTGTTCAGTGCCGTGTCCTCTCCAACCTTCTCCCTGTCTCATTTATTATGGATGCTACTTTGAAAACATTCTCACTCTACTAGGAGAGCTCATGCCATTGGTCAGGGGCTGTCAAAATTCACATGGAATGGGCACATGCTCAGCAATAAAAACCATCAGACCACTTCTGGTACTTGCCCATCTGATGAACGATCAAGATCTCCTATTACATATTGGGTTTTTCAAGTGCTTTGTGCACAGAAATCTGTGATGGTCGGTTGGGTCTTTCATCAAATGGAGATGGTTGGCATATACTTTTAACTATGTCCAATAAATTTTAAGTTGCATGTACTCTGAAATTTTCTAAGAGCTTTGATCATTCTACCTCCTTGACAATTACCAAATGAATCCATCCTCTAAAGGGTAATTTGATAGTTGTCTAACCATTATTAGCGGATGGATTGATTTTCAAAATTATAGATGATTCAAAGACTATTAGATTTGGGTGACATTAAATTAAAGGTTAGGATAATTTGATCAGATCTCTTCGAAACATCTATGATCTACATCTACAGATAGGAACTCATTTAGGTGGAGATCTTGAGTTGGACTGCAAATTAAATGAAGCAAGTGATATAACATTGTTCTCAGCTCTAGCTCTGTAGACCCAGTTGAGTGTCCCACCGAATGACTCTTTTAGGGGGTAAGCCTTCATGAGTTCATCCCCTCCCAAACAAAAAACAATACTACACTAGCAGAACATATGTCAATAAATACATCTACCTTAGGTTATGAGCAAGCTTGTGGCCGTTTTCTTTTTTTCTTTTGGTGCATGCCCATACACTCGCGTTAGCCAAGTCCCTATCCAACAACCCAGGAATTGATCCCAAAAATGGGCCACTAATGAATTGGTGAGTCCAACTATCACAGAAGGTTATGGTCAAATTGCTACATGACATTGTCAATTTTAAGTGTGAGCCCAAACTATTCTTGGAATGAGATTTGCACGGTGTTTTGGTCACTTTAGATGTATTTTGACCACTGCTCCATCACGAGGAGCTTCAGAAGTAATCTGAGAGGATCCAGAGCTATAAATGTTAGAAGTGAGTAACACAGGATTGGATTCAAGCTACTGATTCTGTGTTGCAGCTTTCCTTTCTCTTTGCATTTTATCTGTACTTGACAGTCCTTTCATGATTTAGGACATTGCATTTATTTCCAACAGTGGTACAGCAGTTTGGTAAATATGGCTGGACATGCCATTAAAGCCAAGTGATTCTGCAGGCAGCCCCATCTCCAGTAGACTCCACCCATTAGTCTACCCATTCGCCACTCCATGTCCATCATCTATTAAATGCTGTGTGTTCACCCACCAGGGTAGAGGCCAAAGACCCCAACCTAAACCATGAAAATAGGTCCTGCTTGCTTGATCAACATCCAGTCTTGAAGAGAACATTTATTGTCACAAAACAAAACATTTTGTTACTGTTACTGTTTTTCAACTTTGGATCATGACTCTTGAATAATTAGTTACAATTGAAAAAAAAAAGTTAATTTAATCTCGTTCCTAATCTAATTTTTTTGAGCAGGAGCATAAGAAACAGCACTGCAAGGAGGGACCTTGGCTTCCTTTCATGTGGCACAGGCAATCCCATCGACGACTGCTGGCGCTGCGATCCAAACTGGCAACGCAACCGCAGAAGATTGGCTGATTGTGGAATTGGCTTTGGACGCAATGCAATTGGCGGTCGTGATGGGCGCTACTATGTGGTCTCTGATCCTGGTGATGATGATCCTGTGAACCCGCGGCCAGGGACCCTGAGGCACGCTGTGATCCAGGACAGGCCCCTCTGGATCGTGTTCAAGCGCGATATGGTGATCACCCTCAAGCAAGAGCTGATCATGAACAGCTTCAAGACAATAGATGGACGTGGGGTCAATGTCCACATTGCCAATGGTGCATGCATAACCATTCAATATGTGACCAATATCATCATCCATGGAATTCACATTCATGACTGCAAGCAAACTGGGAATGCCATGGTTCGCAGCTCTCCTACTCACTATGGTTGGAGGACTATGGCTGATGGTGATGGTGTTTCCATCTTTGGTGCTAGCCATATATGGGTCGACCACTGTTCACTCTCTAGCTGTGCTGATGGCCTTATTGATGCAGTCATTGGATCCACTGCTATCACCATTTCCAACAACTACTTTACTCATCATAATGAGGTATTATTATACTCCCCATTTATCTGTTCTCAATTTGCTCATCTTACACTCAATTCTCATAACTGTAACAATGTTTTTTTTTTTATCCATCTTGAATGCAACTCAAGCGGAGTAGGCAGGGCCATGCTGGGTATTGACTTAGCCCAAGCCCTGGCCCAAATAGCATATGGCTAAGATTAAGAATGAGCCCAAACTCAGAAACAAGCCCAACCCAAATTGCATATTTACGTTGGCAGGTCAATCAGGCTTCAGCTTGGCCTAGTACAAGTCACACCGCCAACATCTACATCAAATTCTCACCATGTGCCCATGATTTAAAATAATGGTTGTCACATAGTTTTCAGATGAAACATCGGTGCTGTTATGTTCTGAGTTCTTTTCAATACAGTAGAAAATCTTTGAACATCTTAGTACACATTAAAACTATCAATCTCAGTTGCCAGCATAATGCATTTGGAATTTTCTGTTTGATTAGTAGAATTAAAAAAAAATCCATCCTTAATCACCGTTTTTGGCCTTTAGAATTCTCCAAATTCCAGCGGAAGGTTGGATTGTTTTTGAGCATTTCAGAACCTGTTGGGCACAGCATTATGGAGAACTAGTCATTCTATCCAACAGGGATTCTAAAAAATCCTGGGAAAAGATAGGTGCTTCTATTGTTACATGATTGCATCTACTTAAAGCTGTGTTATTTTAGACCTTGTTATGGCCAGAAGTCACCTGTCAGAAACAGTTCTTGCTGCAATGCACATAACATGGTGTGTGCCTATAATTACCTGCCTCTCTGATTGAGATTACATGTTACTAAGAGCAAAGAAAGGCATAACAAAGCTACCATTTCTCAAGTTTTTAATTGGCTGTCTGCCTCCTTCATTAATACTTCGAACTTAAGCTAATTTTGTTAGAATATCTATGGCAGGTGATGCTGTTGGGCCATAGCGACTCCTACGTAAGAGATAAGGTAATGCAAGTGACCATTGCCTTCAACCACTTCGGCGAAGGTCTGATTCAAAGAATGCCAAGGTATTAAATGACACAAGTAAAAGAAAACAAGCAGCAATTGTATTTCTTCTTCAACTTCTAGGCCTTGTTCTTCCATCTTATACTCTCTATTATGCATCCAGTAATTGGGACCACATTGTTTTTCGCCCTTCTATGATACATACTGCTCCAATTCTCCTTCGAGAAATGTACAATTTGGAACTTTTGGGACTTAGGGAAAATGAGTGTCTGAATACTTGTGGTAAAATTACAGGTGTAGACATGGGTATTTTCATGTGGTGAACAATGACTACACTCACTGGGAGATGTATGCAATCGGTGGAAGCGCCGATCCAACCATCAACAGCCAAGGCAACAGATACCTTGCCCCTGCCAACCCCTTTGCCAAGGAGGTAATGCAGTTTCTTTTTCTGTGTCTCACAATCTAAATTTAGATTGCATCTTTCAAGCAAGCAATTTAGATGGATCCGACTGGAGAAATAAATAAAAGAAGAACAGTAGCACCTCAGCCCCCAGTGTTTCTATCTGACTGACAGTTTCAAATCATCCATCTGCAACCCCCAGCCCATTATCATCATTGAAGCTTTATCCATCCATCTGAAGTCTGCTTTTGTGAATTTCGAATGTTTCTACCAAGTGGGAGTCTCTTAGTAGTTTTGCCTGTGATGGTTTTGGGACATTATTGGCACACATAGTACACTGGAATTAGTAGTGAGGACAAGTACGATGGATTGTGCCATTACCTAGAATATGACTTTGAATAGGGTTGAGTGGAAAAGTAGAACTCAAAAAAAAAAAACTGAAGGTAAATCAATGGGACTAGGTTCAATGATGGTGATAAAACTTTAGAACATATTATACAAGAAGAGAAAAAACAAGTGTGGATTCTTCATTTTAACTGTTATAAAGTTAGAGCTGAAATGGTTCTAGTTCTACTTAACAGCTATGGATTAGCTTTGTTGGTGCAATTTATTTATTTCCGGACTGGTTTGGGCAGGTGACAAAGAGGGTGGAGAATGACCAAAATGCATGGAAGAGCTGGAATTGGCGTTCGGAAGGTGACTTGCTGCTAAATGGCGCATACTTCACTCCCTCAGGCACCGGAGCTTCATCAAGCTATGCCAGGGCCTCAAGCCTAGGGGCTAAACCATCTTCCATGATTGGGTCCATCACATCTGCGGCAGGTGCTCTATCATGCCGTCAGGGTTTCCGGTGCTAATTGCAATGAATTGGACCCTCTTCATCTTGCAGTGTATACATTTTTCCATGCAGTCATAGAACAATTATTCCCATTCCTCTTTGCTCTGTCTCATCAACCTCGGCCTGCTTCTCTACTCTAATTGCTCTTACGATGCGGGCGCAGAAGCGTTGTTGATCCATTGCTTCAAATTCCATTATTTCCCCTTCTGCTTCTTCATCTTCAATATATCATTGTATGATGTGGATTCTTCCTCTCCATGCATACTAGAAAATGTTGTGTATGCCAACTGTTACATATGCATTGCACATAGGGGGCAATTGTAAGAAGTACTTTACCAAAGCAAGTCCTTTCTTCTTCAAATCAATGTTTGTTTGTTTCATTGCCTGCAGCCTCCTTTCTTTCGTTAATATTGTTTTCACATTTTCACATTGTAATTGTTGGTATAGTATGAGCTGATAATGCATGCTTTTAACCAACTGAATCCGTAGGATTTATAAGCGACACCTTTCTATCAGAGGGACCAAAAGGTAAAGATAAAATACGAAGATTCACAGGGGTGCAATTGAATAATCTTCCATTTAATAGGAAAACACTCAACCATTGGACTAGTAAATTGAACCATAGGAAAGTGATGATCCCATCTACATCTCCACCTTAAGACGGCCCTTCAATACAAATCAGGCAGATCGGCCTTAAGTCGTCAGTGGAGAGATAAGGCTTTAATCATGATGAGGACGATGATTATGAAAGGATGGATGGTTAATCTTCCTTTTAGCACAGATGGTTATAATAAATTGATGGCCATCAATTGGATGGATTGATGGTAACATCAGATGATTTTTAAGGGCCTAAATGTCGGACTTTGCAAATCGCACCAGCAACATAAGCAGTGGGAACTATGATAAAGTAAAAACTTTATATTTCCCATGTTTTGGTCTTCTTGGTTTTTGTAAATCTCTTATCTTCAAAAGGAAATCATACTAGCTATCTGAGGTGTGGGAAAACTATTTCCATGGAAAAATATAATGACTAGAAGAGGCTAGGTGTACAACACTGTAAAACATGGTTTTAAAACTTGGCCAAAACCAAAAATGCATAAAACTTTTCAGCCATCATCAATATCCATTTTTTAAAGGTTTAGTCCAAAGCAAAACTATATATATGCATATAGATTATGCAGTAACTCTGTTCTCACCACTTGTACAATTTATTTTGTTATTTTGTTTATATCTAAAACTCCGTAAAAGCAATTAAAAATGAAGATTTTACAATTTTTTTCTATTTTGTAGACATTTGATGAGTAATTCTTTTAGAAATAGTAGGTTAAGATAATCTGAAATATCAATCAAGAACTCATTAATTGGCCAATATGTGGAAGTATTGATGTTGACCAGTATAATTTCTGAAAAGGACCACTTTTAGAATGATGTTCTGAATGAACACAGCATCTCCTATCCTATCAGGACAACATACAAAAGCATGTATTTTCAAACTCCTTCAATTCATACATTGAACACTAATTTTTATTACCACCCGTGCCTAGATCCAAGGCCAAAATGATCCAGTGCTCATGTTTTGCGTTTTAAATTGTTAGGGCTTTTAAAATAATGCTTTGTATTTTTTTTTTTCAAGGTACCCCAATGAATGGGACTGGGACCCATGAATAGCACTCACATGCGCGGAGAGAGAACCCACACAAGCGGCAAGGAAGCCCCACACAAGCAGGAAGGGCAGTTTGGCACTTTACTAATATAGTAAAATTCATGTAAAGTCTCCATTTTTCAGAAAAGATGTCACATCAAAAGCACTTTAATTCAAAACTCCCTCCATTTAAAAAAAAAATAAAAAAATAAAAAAGCAACTACCTTTATTCTAAAAAAAAAAAACTCTACTTTACCATACAAAAGCCAAAAAAATTTCACAATAAACAACTAAAAACAAAATACTATCGTAACTCATTTATATTTTATTCTTTCTTCAAAATCAACTTTACTTCACTTGACTCTAGTTGCCAAACTGGCCTAGGGATCAAACCTTGGGTAGTTGGTTGAGATACGGATTTCTCAACAATACTTTGTAATTAAAAGTGAAAGATTAGGAGCGGAGATTTAATAAGAGTGGGGCGGGTCATCCATTTAACCCGCCCCATTTCCATCCCTACTCGTCACCTCTTTGACTGTTGGTGGTGGAGTTTTCATCCGCCGGGTTGGGCTGGAACAAACCTTGCCCAAGCCTGGCCCATTAATTAGGCCTCGATGGAGTCTACAGGCCTGAAACTGAGGCCTAAGCACTGACCATTCATAAATTACATACACCCTTTGTGGTCACTATGTTGGGCCATAATAGGCTTTAAAGAATATATGGGACTGGGCGTCGAGCCCACTTAATAATTGGACCAGAGAATCAGGCCGAGGTACAGCCGCAGGTTTAAAAGAAAAGGTTAAGAAGCCCAACACGGTCTGGTCTTCGGATGGCTCAGCCCATAGCATCCCTAATTGGGTGACTGGATGGTCTTTTAAAGAACCCGGATCCTCTACTGAAAGGCTCAGGTTGTGAGGCTCATTGGTCCTACTAAATATTAGAGGATGTTGCATCACGACCTAGTCCATTCAGTATAAAATTGTCCGCTTTGGGCTTCCATAGATGTACCTGCATGGCTTTGTTTCTGGGCCCCCATTGGCGTACCCAAAACGCGTTATACTAGATAAGGAGGAGTCCATACATATAGCTCAATCCCGGACACTTACATGAGTGATGTCAGAATATTGTCAGATTTCAATATTGCAGATCAAAATGTTATTATATTATAATATTCTACTGGTTATGATGTTTGGAAAATCTTACAAATTTTCAAAGAATATAAATTGAAGTGTTTGGTAGTTCTTGTCTCTTTGATATATATATATATATATATATATAAAGAAAGATAATAGTGTAATTCTTAAAAAAAGCAGTAATTATAAAACTCCGCATAGATTGTAATTATAAAGTGATTCATAGTTTTGGTAGAGATTTAAAGAAGATTCTAGAAAAAAGAAGCATAACCTAAATCCAATGTTCCTTTAGAATCAATCCAATAATACTTAAATATTACATGAATGAACCATCTTAAGCCTCCAATTCAATGAAGTGTTGGGCTTTAGTGGGAATCACAATTCTCTTGTTCTTTTGCCTTTCTTCTCCGAGCTAAATTAATATTTATGTCTATCCCTTGAGTCCTTGAGCTTTAGCATAAATGGTAATTTCTTAAAAAAACTTAGTTGACTCAAATAAAACCAATTAATGAAAAAGGCTATGGGATAAAAGATTCTATTACTATGGTCATGTGGGCCACCCAATCAGCCCAACATCCCCAACCTTCTCCTGGCATTGTGCTAGCAGCTAGCGTGGATGATCTCAGATTTTTTTTTTCTTCTTTCATGATCGAACCCACAGTGGCTCTTGGCATGTGGAATGGTTAGAATTTTTTAGCATCTATGAATCCACCATAGAACCTCTACAATGCCAGTGGATGAAATTCTCATATGTGAAACTTGAAAACACATCATCAAATGATCATCATCATCGTTCCATTAACAAATATGTATTTGATAAAGGAGGCAAAGTGGATCAGAACAGGACCATCAATAACCCTAATCTATCTGAAATTCAACTTCAATTAAAATTTTATGGATCCATGTTAAAGAAAACACTAATCTAGCACTAAATTGAGGCTTGGGGAGAGCCCCAAAAATCTTTAGAAACCCATTATAGATTTTGAAAACTCTATGCATTTTCTTTTTACATGTGACTCCCAAAACAGTAATAAAAAAAAAAAAAAAAAACACTTCCTAGAGTGGGCCTCTAAGAAATTCTTTTGGGCCCATCACTGCTTGTGGGGTTTCAATCCCACAAAATTCAAATCCTTTGTTTCACATTTAATACATCCATGATCCATACACATACTTTTTTAGGTAAAAGGATCCACACATGCATGTACAAAAGATTTGCCCTTAGTCGTAGAATATGATGTCTTTAGGTGTTTCTTACGCTTTACTGCCAGCCCTCTAAGACTTATCCTCCCTCTTAATTTCTCTTTGAAAAATAGATAGTGCCAGTGAGAAAAAGAACCAAAATAGTAAGTAGTGATAAGGACAGAACTAAATTCATTGCCTGCAATTAGATTATACATGAGGGACACATGGGACAGGGGCCAGTTGAGACACGTGCAATTGATGGAGGAAAAAAATCAAAATACAATTTAAGGACATGTAATGGAAGATCATGTATGTGGAATTCTTGAACACTTTATCATATAAACAATTTTTGGGACCATTTTGTTTGCATTGAGGATTGCTGCTAGGATCGTATTCAGATTCCCAAAATGGTGTCCAAATAGATTCACTAATGCCAAATTTGCTATCACATTGATGGTATTCTAAAACGAATTCCCAACATATGAATTTCTTATAGAAATTCCACATGTTTTCCAAACACAGGTGAAGTTTGTAGGATTCATTAGTCTTTACATAATTCAAGGGGCTCTAAGATTTTTATGAAGTTGGTAGGAATCTGGTAGAACTCTTCTTTCTAATAGGAGTTTTGAGGCCCAACAAAGCTGTGATATGTCTAAATCTTAAAGATACATCCAGTCATTTATAACATCTTGGCCACATAATCCATATGGAGAAATGAGACAAAGAGGAAGAAGAACGTGGAGTGGTCACAATCACATGCAGCAAGAGGTGGTTCATGCAGTTGTGTATTTCAGGTCCACCAATATCTTCTCCCTGGAAATGGAACGGACTCCCTGTTTGGACCACTCAGAGGGTGCCACATAGGATGTCAAATCAATGACATCTCATCTCTTCAAAAAAAAAAAAAAAATTTATTTCCCATGTGGCGCCACCTGAGTGGTCCAAACTGGGTTTACCAGTTTGGAACAAAGTGGGGATCCTTTTCCCTTCTCCCTAAACCAGGTTGACCAATATGGACCCCACTTGCAGAAACTGACAAAGTGTCCTCATGTCATCTACACCCTCCACCACAAGTGCACACCTCTCCTCATTAAAAAGCTGATATCTTCTCCCTGCTTTCCATATAAGTCTCTGAAAGCAGACAACCAAAGCACTCTTTCTCTGATCTCTCTCTCTCTCTCTCTCTCTCTCTCTCTCTCTCTCTCTCTAAAGAGTCATGTCTCAAGCCTTACTTCATCTCTCCTACAACCACCAACCATGCAAAATACAGGTGAAATCTTCACCTTCTCCATCTGCAATCAGGAGGATTCAAGTACCCCAATGCAAAACAATCAGCAACCCACTTGAGAAGACAACCCAAAGAGTAGAGGCAACAAACCAGACACCTTCATCAGCTCCATTACTAACCGTCCCACCTCTTACTTCCACCACCCCATCCCAACTAAACTCATGTCAAAAAATCGCCATCGCTGCCTTGGATGCCTTCGAAAACGCCGTGGTGGTAAAAATGGAGAAGAGCCGCCACCCTCTCCCAAAAACATCAGACCCCACAATACAACTCGCCGGGAATTTCGCACCGGTCCCCGAGTCCCCAGTCCGGCACAACATCGACGTCGTCGGCTCCATCCCTCCCACCCTCCGCGGCGTCTACGTCCGCAACGGCGCCAACCCCTTCTTCCCTCCCACCGGCGGCCACCACCTCTTTGACGGCGACGGAATGATCCACGCCGTCACCTTATGCGGCGATGCAGCCTCCCCAAGCTACAGCTGCCGCTTCACTCGCACGAACCGGCTCATGAGCGAGGCCGCTCTCGGGCGAGCCTTCTTCCCCAAGCCGATTGGCGAGTTGCATGGCCACCCTGGAGTAGCTCGGCTCGCGCTCTTCTACGCACGTGCGGCGTGGGGGCTTGTCGACGCCAGCCAAGGCACCGGAGTCGCCAACGCCGGCATGGTCTACTTCAACGGCCGCCTCCTTGCCATGTCCGAAGATGATCTTCCATACCAAGTTGTAATCACATCGGATGGTGATCTTCAAACGAATGGACGGTTTGATTTTGATGGTCAGCTGAAATCAACGACCATGATCGCGCATCCGAAGGTGGACCCCATAACAAGGGAGCTCTTCACTCTCAGCTACAATGTGATCAAGAGGCCTTACCTCAGCTATTTTCGGGTCGACCCGACCGGGAAGAAGTCCCCGGACGTGCCCATTTCCATCGGACAGCCGACCATGATCCATGACTTCGCCATTACAGAGAGCTCGATCATCATACCCGACCACCAGGTCGTCTTCAGGTTATCCGAGATGTTTCAGGGAGGGTCGCCAGTTCTCTACGACCCGAACAAGACGACCCGGTTTGGGGTCTTGCCAAAATACGACACTGACGAATCCGGGATCCGATGGGTCGTTGTACCCGACTGCTTCTGCTTCCACTTATACAATGCATGGGATGAGAAGAACCCGGTCACCGGGCACGAAGAGGTTGTCGTAATCGGGTCGTGCATGTCGCCGCCGGACTCAGTTTTCTCGGACTCGGACGTGCCATTAACAAGCAGATTGTCGGAGATCCGGCTCGACTTGACTACGGGCCGGTCTACCCGGAGGGAGATTGTGCATGGAATCAACCTGGAATCGGGTCAGGTGAACAAGACTCGGGTCGGGAGGAAGACCCGGTTCGCTTACCTTGCGATCACCGAGCCATGGCCGAGGTGTTCCGGGGTGGCGAAGGTGGATCTGGGATCGGGTCAGGTGACAAAGTTCATGTATGATGAGGGGTGTTTCGGAGGGGAGCCGATTTTCGTGCCGGATATTGGCGGGTCGGGTGGAGAAGATGACGGGTATGTGTTGGGCTTCACTCATTGCGACGAGTCGGGTCAGTCGGATCTGGTGATTGTGGATGGCAAGGACATGAAGCAGGTAGCAGCTGTTAAGCTGCCTTCTAGAGTACCCTATGGTTTTCATGGAACATTTGTTAGTGAAGAAGATCTTGAAAAGCAGGTGTTGGGTCTCTAGTCAGGAAGAAGAATGCATAAAGAGAATTGGTGATATGAGAGGTATAGTTTGAATAAAATTAATAACAGACTAATGATATTTTCTCTGCTTCTCCTTTTTTTTTAAAAAAATAAATAAATTAAGTAGATAATTAGGTAGAAAGAGGATGAAAAATGAATTCGTGTTGATGCAAAAAAAATGGTATTTTAGAAAAATTAAGGGCACATTTGTGTAACATTTGCATTACCATTTCTAACTTATCCGTATGAAAAGATTTTGGATAGGATTGAGAATCTGATTGCTACTATGATGGCACTAATTTTTTGTAGATTAGTATCCCTCTTGTATGGGTTTATGCCCAATTCTGGAGTTGGGCTTATCATCAAATTGATTACATATATATAACTTATGTATAAAATATTAATGAAAATAACTAGGTATAAAATCCCTCTAGAAAATCCCTATATCTTTGTGCTAAGATAAAAACATATAGGATACACCTCTAATAGAAAATCTTTTGCTTTTTTGAAGAAATCTAAATATTACAATAAATTTTATAGTATTACCAAACAAGCCAAATATGTATGTCAAGAAAATAATAGATAATTTTCTCTAATATAGTATTTTCTCAAGCTTTCTACCGTATTCAAACAGGCCCTAAGTTATTAGGAAAAACCTCAATATTTTAGGCTTGCAACCATTAAAGATTTCTCTAGAAGTAAGTTATATTAGGGAAAACCTCAATATTTTAGGTTTGCAGCCATTAAAGATTTCTCTAGAATCAATCCAATAGTACTTAAATATTACATGAATGAACCATCTTAAGCCCCCAATTCAATAAAAGAATGGTCTTTAGTGGGAATCAAAATTCTCTTATCCTTTTCCCCATTCATGCTTTGCCAGCCCTCAAGACTTATCCTCCCTCTTAATTTCTTTTTGTAAAATAGAGAGTGCCAGTGAGAAAAAGAACCAAAATAGGAAGTAGTGATAAGGACAGAAATAAATTCATTTCCTGCAAATTAGATACATGAGGGACATATGGGACAGGGGCCCAGTTGAGACACGTGTGATTGATGGAGGGACAAATTTAAATTACAAAATGGTAGTTTGATGAGTATGTTTCAATGTGAACCTCTCTCTCATCATATATTTTTGTATAAAAATTACGGAATACAACATAAGGACATGAAATGGAAGGTGATATATATAGAATCCTTAAACACTTTATCATATATATAAACAATTTTTTGGACCATTTTACTTGCACTGAGGATTGCTGTTATGATGGTATTCAGATTCCAAAATGGTGTCCAAATAGATTCACTAATGCAAAATGTGCTATCACATTGATGGTATCGTTAAAAAAATTCCCAACATATGAAATTCTTTTTAGAAATTCCTCTCAGCAATCACCTCCAAATGTTTTCCAAACACAGGTGAAGTTTGTAGGATTCATTAGTCTTTACATAATTCAAGGGGCTCTAAGATTTTGTTAAGTTGGTAGGAAACCTGATAGAACTCTTCTTTCTAATAGGAGTTTTAAGGCCCAACAAAGCTGTGATATGTATAAATCTTAAAGATACATCCAGTCATTTGTAACAGCTTGGTCACATAATCCATATGGAGAAATGAGACAAAGCAGGGGCAGGGGAAGAAGAATGTGGAGTGGTCACAATCACATGCAGCAAGAGGTGGGTTATGCAGTTGTGTACTTCAGGTCCACCAATATCTTCTCCCTAAACCAGGTTGACCAATATGGACCCCACTTGTAGAACCTGACTAACTGTCCTCATATCATCTACACCTCCACCACACGTGCACACCTCACCAGTATCCTACTGATTATTTCATCTCCCTCAATTTTATTTTATTTTTTGCTATAAGAGGGTTCTCAATCCTTTGGGCTAAACTCATCCCTCCGGACCCAGAGAGAAGCCGGATTAACTCTCCTGTAGCCCCAGTGTGATTGCGCAGTTTTGAACCTACAACCTCTGGGTTCAAACCGTGGTCCTAAGCCTCTCAATTCAACACTTCAATTTTTTATTTTTCTTTCTCTCTAGAACTAAGAAATCTTTTCACATATCTTTATACATGGACGAACCTCCATTGAAAATGAGCTAAACAAATTCTAATTTTTTACTTTCATATTCGAAAACGATGGAAAAGGTTGGAGGCCTTGGTTGAGATCCATCTAATTGATTGGGATGAAGAAGGGAAATCACAGATGATTTGAATTTCATTCATGCAATTCATTAATTTCTACCTAAAAAGTTATTTTCATTTGCTTTATTTTCGGTACAATGCATAAGAATGCTAGTATTTTTTCCTTTCTTTTAACCTTTTCATCCCTATGGACAAAAAGTATATGTAAACCGCTAAATGACTCCTATAATATCAAAAGCTTATTAAAATTGAATTTATAATTAATTTTAAACAAATTGAAGTTCTCTCATTTTGAGATCAATCAATTATATATATATATATATATCTTTTATTATTATTATTATTATCATTATCATTATCATTATCATTATCATTATCATTATGATTGATTTTGATTGCTATTTTTACCAACTCAGTATAATTTTAGACAAATATTTTTATTATTTTAAAATTTACAAAATTTTAATATCATTTATTATATTGCTCATGCTAAGTACAAGTATGGGCGAGTTTTGTGTTTTATTTTGCTATTTAAACTTTAAGACCGTTAAATCAAGCAATATGACCATCTGATCGGGGCTTACTTTTGCACAACTCTTATCCAAAAAAGAGATCTTTCCATCCATCCGATCAACAATGATTAGAAAGCATCCAAGTGAGGCCGGCCACGAACCAGACTGCGTATTGTACATCATATGCAGCCTTCTCTACATAAACCTAGGCCCCAAACTTGTTGATAGAGATAAATCAAAACTATACGGTGTGAGGCCACTGAGAATCCCAGGCTAAACATTAAACTTGTAGGATCAACAGCAAAATCACCCAAATGAGATTACATACTATGAACTACATCAGTATCAGCCAGTATCCATCAGATGGGCCCAGCTATAACAACCCCAATCTGAGTCAGGTGGTGATGCAGGACGGGCCCATCTCCAGCCCAAGTCTCTTTTGGGCCAAACCAAGAGCCAGAAATGGTCCTGAGTTGCACAAACGTGGCCTTAAAACAGTAACCACTGACACTTGAACTCACAAGAGACATTGTAATTCATTAGCATAGTTTCTGCTTTCAGTATTTATTTTATCCTTGATCAAACACAAGTACAATGATGAGCATGCGTCCAACAGTATCAATAATCACTAAATCATGGATAACCTAAAACAAAATGCACCAATAGGTTATTCCTAGCCATCCAATCAATGAAAGCCGCACACACCAACACACAATGCTAATGTGGGCACTATGCCCACTCTTTGCCATGGATTTTTCTGGCCGTCAAAAGTACCTTTGCCCTTACAAATTATCATTCAACAAGAGCCCTCTTTTCTTCATCTTTTGATCAGTAAAACAGCAAGTTGTATTACATCAGAAAGTGTATGTGCAGCATGCAAAAAAACAACTGTATAGAGAAATATACCTAGTGTATGCACAGACAATACAGTCCAAAGACCAACTACCTCTAGTTAAGGAAGATTTCTCTTTGAAAACACACACTTCTTTAAATTATTCATTCCTTTCTTTGGAATATGGAAAGGGAACATCATTAGAACAATGTAATTATGTTATCATGCACTCTCAATAACTATAAATGTATGAAATCCACTATTCAAATCTGGCAGCTGTTATCAGGATCCTTATTCTCTCAACTTGATGTGGACCCTGATAGGACTATTTCTGAACAATACAATTTGATGCACAAACCAGTGCAACTAGTGTGACAATGGAAGCAGCCTTGCAAATTGAACAGTCCAGATTGCATGCATGAGTTTCAGTGCTCAGAAATGCAAGTTTTATGATATGGACCCAACACTAGATCCTTCCCCATATTCAAAAAATATAACATTTAGAGGATGCCCCCTGTGGCCAATTTCAGATGAAACCAACCTCAATTACAAATCTGTCACATGACACAACTCAATAAAATAAAATACTGAAATATAATTTTAGATCTGGATCTCTATACCATTTCCACGAAAGCAAAACACAACTATATTTAAGAAATTGTCACTCTCACAAGACAAGGTTCGACAATAATCAAGGTTTCTAGACTAGGCACCAGTAACAGCAACTAGAAGATGGTAATGTCTCTTAGATTTATATTGAAATTTATATTGAAGACCTGCCATCAAATGGAAGTGAATGACAAACCAATTTGATGACAAGACTTCACCATATGAATCGGAACGCTTTGGCTGCTTTGAACGACTGCCTCAATCTTCTCCAGCACGTCGGTGTCAGCAATGGATGACGTCAATGGCCTCATATTCTCTTGAATCTGCATTGGTGAAAATTTATGAATCCTTTCAACTAAATGCAAGTGGAGATGAGAACTTTCTTCTGTTTTTTTACTCCTTCAATTCACAGAGAGATTGTTGAGTATAAATATACACGAGCACATGCACACATAGGAAAAGATTTCAAATTCATGAGGGAAGGCTGTTAATGACAGCCATGATTTAAATCTGGATGACTCTTGTTTGATTTTTGAAGAGTGGATGCTGAAGGGGCTGGATGAAGGGAACGGCTAACAGAAACATCCACCAAGTGTAGGCCTCGTCATGTCTATGACACGATCGGGAATTCAGAAAAGGATCCGATAGCTAAAAGCAACCCACACAAATCCAAGAGTTAATAGCTTTGGGGTACCACAATCGGAACAGAGCTTTTCTTCAAAAGAAAAGATGAATTCAGCAAATTACCAGCTTAAACTTTAATACATAAGGAAATCTTCAATAGCAAGGAGGATTGATTAAAGAGAACAACAGAGAAAATCATGTAAGAGATTAAAAAAAAAAGGAAGAAAAAAAAGTATATACTATTTTGATTTACAGACAAAGTAACATTAGTGTTTTCTGGATCATTCAAAAACAAATCTCAAATAGAAAATTCGGGTGTGATGTACCCTACAATGATAACAGATGTTTGTGATCTCCTAGACCAAGTTCCTAAACTTCTAATCAGTGGCCCGCAAGAAAAATAGAGCAAATTTTTCCAAAAAGATGAGATGAAAAACTGAAGAATTGACAAGATGATCTTATTAATGGCAGGTTCCGAAATGCAAAGATGACAAGATGATTTTTGAAAGAGTGGATTGCTTGAAGGGCTGGATGAAGGGAACAGCTAACAGAAACATCCCACCAAGTGTAGGCCTCATCATATCTATGACACGGTCGGAATTCAGAAAAGGTTCGATATGCTTAAAGCAACCCACACAAATCCAAGAGTTAATAGCTTTGGGCACCCACAATCGGAACAGAGCTTTTCTTCAAAGAAAAGATGAATTCAGCAAATTACCAGTTGAAACTTTAATACATAAGGAAATCTTCATAGCAAGGAGGAAGATAAAAGAGAAGAACAACAGAAAATCAGTAAGAGATTAAAAAAAAGGAAGAAACAAAAGCATACGACTATTTGATTTACAGACAAGTAACATTAGTGTTTTCTGGATCATTCAAAACAATCTTCAAAATACAAAATTCTGGTGTGATGTACCCTACAGTGATAACAGATGTTTTGTGATCTCCTAGACAAAGGGCCTAAACTTCTAAATCAGTGGCCCGTAAGAAAAAATAGAGCAAATTTTTCCAAAAAGAAGAGATGAAAAAACTGAAGAATGACAAGATGATCTTTTTCTATGGCAGGTTTGGCGGAGGGTTGAGGGTTGAGGGGAGTCAGCTGAGATGATTCCTCCTTAGGTCGTGCCATTTATGCATTCAATATGAGTCGTCAAATATTGTCTCAATATTACTTAGTTTAAAACCTAAGAAGTAACATATTGTAATGCCAAGGATTTCACATTTGTGCGGCAATGGCCTAACTTTCCATGCAATTTTCCATTGTTCTGTTGCGGTACTTTCTCTGTACGGAAACTGTAAATTTTAGGGCTGACTTTCCGCAATTCCAGAAACACATTTCTCATGTGTGGGTGGTGGTAGGTTTGAAGCTGCCTTACGTGCTCTCCTTTCCTGAATGTCTCAAAGCCCTAATTGTAGGTTTCTGTTCATAGCAACTGAGGGGAACACTTCCAATTGTTCCAGCAGTGGCAATCCAATTAAGCTGATATGTTCACCTGAGCTCTTATATAAACAGGCATCAAAATCTATTCGAGAAGCGGAGTTGGAATACAGCCATAATCACTCTCTATGAGGTATATCATTATCCCATCACCAATAAAATAGTGAACACCAGATATCACATGAAATTCTCGTCTCCAAGGATTACCCTTAACTTCTCCTCTAATGATAAACAAAAATAAAGTTGGTCATATTAATTAAATAAAATTGATATCTATCAAATAAGACAACAATAACAAAAAATTGGAAGAAAATGTGCCCATAATGAAGCAGAAACTATAAAAATATTTTACATAATCATGAAAGTCCTGCCATATTAATCTTCTTTGTCACCCACGCAATGCATATGACCCAAGAACACCCTAATTAACCCAGTTATAGAAAACATGCCGTGTTTTGGTAAATTAAGCCAAAATTAAATGCAAATGAATATAAAATATTAAAGTGCTCTGCCTAGTGCACTTGCAAAGTCAGGAAAAGAAGGTATATCAAATTACCTGACTCTCCTTTGTAGCACCAGTAATAACCGATGACACGTTTGGATTTGAAGCACACCATGCAATTGCAAGTTGAGCTAGTGGCACACCAAGCTCCTTGGCAATTGGTTTGAGACCGTTAACTTTCTTCAGAACGTCATCAACAAGTGATCTGCTCGCAAGATTCTACAAGATACAATTGTTTTGAGATTCTACAGAGGCAGACATTAAGAAATGAACTAACCTCGTCTACACAGATTCAAAACCATAAACAACAAAATGAAGCATCTCCTTTTATACAGATTCAAATATTTAAAAAGTAGGGTCTCCACATTATTTCATCATATCAGCAAATTTTACGTGGAAAAAATGGTCTTGTTTTCACCTTTGTCACTGAACCTTTAGAGCTAGTTTGTTTGCATTACAATACATATGATTTATGCCTTAAATGTTAAAAAACAAAGAGCAAAGGCGAATTTTCAAAACTGAGCATCACAAACAAATAAACTCCCTTTTATGGAAATATAATCAAAGGAAGGTGGGAAACAAATAAGTGAATAACAAACGAAGATAGCTGGTTTTTATTTCCAATTTTCTTTCATTCTATTTCCATAAAAAGGTAAGGTTATTGATGCTCTTTTTTTTTAAAATTCACCTACGGTTCATTTATTAACTATTTATGGCAAAAATCCTACGCATTCAATTTCTATGTGTTTTAATGCAAACAAACAGGCCCTAAGTAAAATAATTCTTTAGGATTTTTATTGAACGCATCTGACGGTTTGAATATGTTATGTGGTATTTTACTTAATTACTTAGCCATGCAGTGGAGTCATGGATTGAGATGGATAACCCCAGTCCTACATGGAAGTAACATCAATCTACAATGAATCAATAATCAATTAGTAAAGTGATTAGGGGAAAATTAATATCACAATGAATCTGCAGAAATATCTCCGCTGTTTGATAATCTGAAGGTCTATCTATTAGATTGTAGTCATGGGTCTCCCACCCCACAACAAAAAAAAAAAAAGAAAGAAAAAAAAGAGGATATAATCCTACAATCAATACCTATACTGTGTCAAGACACCAAATCCACTAGTAAATGGCCTCCTTACCGGCATTGATGAACAAGCAAAAATCAAATCTCTTTTGCAGGTTTTGTTCAATTGCTGAAAGCAGAACCAGTTCAAAAGGTTCTCAAACCCTTTTTGCTACACAGTGATGACACTGTTATATCTCCCTCTACCAATAGGTTGGGTGGAGTTATCCCCAATTTATCGCTTTGCCTCGTTTTATGTCATTACATGCAAATGGGGCTTTGAAGTAGAAAGTACAAGAAAACTATTATATAAATGATGTCTCTCCATCACCGGAGAGTATTTCTATTCAAAACCCCTTCAACTTTTGCCAACAGTTACAAACTTAAAACATCCTGCCTCTATGTTTTAAAATTAGATCATACTGAGATCCTCTTAAAATACCCAGCCATACCATATTGAAACGAAACTGAGTAACAGTAGATTAAGGCTTCGGTGATTGTCTTATGCGTCTCATATCACAATCTTACTAACAATTATATAGTCACACTTGGAATAATCTAATCATCAAAAGTCACAATGGTGAAAACAGGGCTTCTAAAGAAAGTGTTCCAGAAATTATCTGCATGAAGTAGGACTGTTAGGAGGATGTGATATGTGTATGTTTTTATACATATACACACATAAATAGGCACGCACACACGCACATACATATATGGGGTAGCTCTCCTATGCTAAACCTAGGATAAGGTAAGCTCAAGTGTGTGGTGGGGCCACTTGGGACCCAACATGGGGATGGGGGATTTCAAGGACTCCTTACGACCCTTTCTTTGCAAAAAATCAGCCACAATCGCGGTTTTCTAGCCCAAAAAGTTAATGGTCAACAGTCACTTCGATTGATATACAGTTGATCCAACGGTCCAGTAAATTCGGATCCGACCGAAGTTGGTGGGCATGTGCAATTCAGGGGGGTCGTGTGGTTTGGTCCATTTGGATAGACGAGGGTGGCATGAACTTACGGAATTTTATCCTAAGCTTTAAATTATGAGAGTCTACCCCATATACACGACCCCCTTGAATAGCACATGTCCACCAAACTTTCGGTTAAATCCGAATTTACTGGACTGCTGGCGATCGACCTGTGTACTGATCCGAATGGACTGTTGACTATTAAACTTTGGGTCACATAGAGATAATAAAACACGTTGGGCTTTTTTTTTTTTTTTTTGCAAAGAAGAAAGGTCCCAGGGAGTCCTTGAAAATCCCCCAAGTGGGTCCCCAAGCGCGCCCTAGCCACCACACTTGAACTTACCTTACCTAAGTCTTAGCTTAGGAGAGTTGCCCATTCCCCACCATAGGGTGAGGGACACTTCCATAAATGGGATTTCAAGTACAAAAAGTAAGTTTTCAAGTACATAGATGGAGGTAGCACTCATTGTCTTCATATGCAAAAAGGGGAAGTGTCCCTCACCCTATGGTGAGGGATGGATGTACATGAAACATTTCCTATATATATATATATATATATTATATGGATATACTCCTATGAGAGCAACTCTCACCTTACTATGAGAGATAAGGTTGGGGCCCTCACATTTAAGTAGTTGGCAATGGATATGGATGTGAGGGCCCCCACCTTATCCTCTCATACTACAGGTGAGAGATGCTCTCATGGACCATCTCCCATTATATATATATAGTATAGATATATATATATAATATATGGGGAAAAACAAAGAATAGCACCTGTACTACCCAAGTAAAATATACGCATAAGCCCCAAGACTTACCTATAGTTTTCTAGTGCAAACCGACTGTCGGAGTATTGAACCTTGGGTGTTATTTTCCCAGTGAGCCACTCCCTATGCAAGTGGGCTCCAAGTGGTAGAACCTATGCCATAGTTGCTGTAAAGTGGTTGATACTCAACTTCGACCTGTGTGCCAGTGAGTGTACAATATAAAGCTTAACATCATGTAGCAGAGTGTGTCAAGAGTTCCTCAATAGACAGTTTTTAACAGTAGCAAAGCTATACCAAAAAAAAAAAAAAAAAGTATCACCAACTTCTACACCTATTTGTGGAGAATTAGAGCTCCTCAAAGTTATAGCTTTTTGTTAGTTGTGGGATAGAAAAAGATTCCAATCATACAATCATCTAATGAACAGGAAGCATATTATTGTAAAAGTATGCTTATGGTGACATGAAAAATGCTCATCTCCTTGCTTATTTAAAGAGCGTTTTTTTTTTTTTTTTTGCCTGGAACATGCATAAAAAATGTTGTTGGTGAAAAACTGGAGGTTTTTATTGCTATCATTCCCACCCACAGTATTACTTTTTTTTCCTTTATTGCTGGCCTGTGCGAAAACTGTTTCATGGCTATTTCTAGAAATGGTTTCCAGAAATTTCAACTTTTGATTTATGGAGGTGCTGGACAGAATTGTGTGGAGTTCAGCCATTTTGCGAACCACCTCTAAATAGGTTCCTCATAGCTTTGGTGTTGTAAATGAAGGTCAATGAGAGAGCGTATATATATAATGTGAGCTGGTTTATACTTTTAGGCTGATTATTCTGTCTCCTCTGTTTCTGCTCTTTTCACAATAGTTACCATTCAAACAGAATAAAAAGGAAACCGCAAAAAACAAAACAAAAAAGCTTTCTAACTGATCCACCTTTTCCATAAGAATGCCAATGAAACAGAAAATAGTTTTTAGAACCAACCATCCTCGACGACAATAGTAGTCAACTTAAATACTCATCTTAATGCTAAAAATGGCCAGAAAATAGAAGCCAAGACCGAAAACCCAGAGTTCGCCACACAGGATCTAACATAAAACACAAAGTAGTTCAAAACTTAAGTTGAAAGAAGCAACATATACCAAAACTATTCAAGTTATTTCCAATTAGATCAATAAAGTGAAAATGATGTTTAGAATAAACATCATCACTACTGTAACAAAATTGACCATCATTCACCATCATTCACCCAATTCCAAATGCCATAGTCCATAACTGAGGCAACCATCCCCAAAACATCAAGTACGAGAACAACCCATATGCCATGCTGGATGGTGGTGGGATCTTCGAAAAAAAAAGATATTCAGATCTTGGTT